>VZUI01060075.1:0-88485 GCA_013401135.1 Cettia cetti | reverse complement strand
TTAAAGAGAGATAGCTCCCAGAGGGAGTTATCTATGAGTCATGGGCAAGGCATTGATGGGCCATTAACAGAAAATAGCTCAGGGGGTTTGGGAAGAGCACTGCTCCAACAATTGGATTTATCAGTTCGTGAAGATAGTGATAGAATACATTCCACACCATAACCCAGGACAGTGGGTTTAGTCTTTGCTCATTGGTGACTCAAGGGCCATTTCTGCCTTTCTCAGTGACACAGGGCCAAAGCTCACCGCTCACCCCAGTGTGCCTTGCAGGCTCAAAGGTCAGAGTGTCAGAGAAACTGAATGCACCCCTGAAGATTTGGCCTACCAAAGGGTTTCTTTATTCAAGATGTCTTTTAGTGGTTATGGTATTTTGGACTTTTTTCTTTTGAAGCCAGGAGATAGTGTTAGCTTGCTTCCTTCTTTGCCTGTTTGAGGAAGTCAGAGAAAAAATTATAAATTCATTTAAGAGCAAATGAAGTAATTCCATCTGCCTGCCTGATTTGACATTTTCAACTCAATTTCTCAGTTTCTTGGATGAATGACCCAGCTCTTCCCAAGAATATGCAATGCTTTAATGGTGGACATATGCTACAATAATAACAATCACAAATATTTACTGTATGGGGTGAATGAGTAATGCCAATGATGTTCCCATGACAAACTCCAGCTTCATGAAGTTGTTCATTTTTAAGTCTAACAGCTTTCTGATATCGTTTGTCAGGCAACAGTGCAACTTGACCACCTCAATTCATAAATCTGTCCTGATACATGCATAAAATCATGGATTGTGCTCCTACTTCAATCAAAATTTCAGCTAACACCCAATGCAGAACTAAGTTTAGGCTTAACTGTAAAGACATTGTCAAAACAGGTTTCCCGATGAATACTTAATAAATAATTTGATTGCCTATTTCCTGAGAAAACTTTAAAATAGAAATGTTGGTGTGCACATGTACTTTGTTACATATAGTCAAAACAAACTCTGGTTCAGGATGACACGTCAGCCTGTTGTTAACCTCACTAACCTCAGACATCAAACACAATGGACTTGCAGACATGTCTAAACTTAAACTTAACTATCATTCAGAACAGAAATGTTTCACTGAATTGAGGGTTAAACTGAAGGCATGCTCTTAATCCACAGAGGACAGAGCTTCTTGCTGAAGTAATATGTATAACATATTGTGTGCATGGCACTAAAATATTTGGTGTCACAATGTTACTCTTGGAATTAAGTATTTGTAAACTTAATTCTTAATGCTCTCAGATCAGACAATTTGTTTTTTAAATTTTGCATTTGATTTTCTTTCTTTCTGCAACATGACTGTAGAGAGAAAGGGATTCAAGAGTCATGCAGCACAACAGTAGTACACTTTTCAAGTCTGCTGACAAAAAAATCCACAGGCACCAACAAGTTTGTGATGAGTCACATACATCTGTACCATATTCTGTTAGGAGGCATGGATGATCTTCATCCACTGTGGTACACAGGCACAATATTAAATCTGGGCTTACCCCACAAGTTGCTGCCACACTTTCCACTCTGCAGCTGACCTGTGATAACTCTTTGCTCACAGAGAGAGGAAGTCAGAAGCAGTGATGATCCAGAAGTCTTCCAGACCTCCTGCAGGGGCAATGTTTCCTCAGCCAAAGATTTTCAGAGGAGAGAGATCAGTGCTTTGTTAAATTAGGGACTTAACACAGGAAAATGTCTGAGGAAGCCACAAACCAAAAGCATGGCTAGTTTTTGTAAAACTCCCAACCCGAGACAACCAGCAAGTGACCAGAGTTCTGTACTGGACGTTAACTTACCAAGATGCTTCTCCATGCACTTTTGCTGCTTCTTGAGCTCATGAACGTTTTCTGGAGGAGCAGCCTCCCTCCCCAGCCATTGTTTTCATGGCCAGACTTGAAGGCCTGGCTGTATCAAGATGCTCTCTGCTGTACAGTGGTCCCTGCTGCCTGGTGTCTCTGCAACAGGCACTTCAGTGCAGCTGCTCAAGCTCACAACTGTCCCACCTGCTCAGAGCGATTCTTCACTCATGTTCGAGCAACAGTGATATCACTGCCAGAGTATGTCAGGCACTGACATCTTGGAAACAGAGGAGGAAAGGAGACAGGTTGAAAATGCCAAGATTAAATAAAACCAATATGAATATTCTTATCACCTTTTGACAAAAGGCTACAGGAACTTGGAAACAAAGAGTGTCATGCAGCTCCACTGATTTGGTAGCTCAGTGAGTTATGTCAGTATAAATGGTGTCTTGGAGTATTAAAAAAGGCATCAGACTGGTAGCTTCTAGTTAAGTACTGGTAGTTAGGTCCTGTAGATAGTTAGGTCCTGTAGGTATTTTGGCAAGTCAAAATTTCACCCAATTAATACATACTGTATAAAACATCGGGCTTTTAAGTTGTGGGATTATTCTGCTTTGTTTTCAGACTCGAATTTTCAAATATTTGATAAGTTCCTAAACTTGCTTGTAAAAATCCCCAAGTCACAAGCCAGTCGGATAAAAATCTGTTCATTGTAAAAAGGGAAGGGGGAAGGGTAGGGAAGGAAAGGTTTGTTGATAAGTTTGCTGCACTATTAAAATATTTAACCACAGCCTGGAGCTCAAATCAGCATTCATGTGAAGTTCCTATTTATTAGAGTATATGAAAAGTATTCACCAAAAATTTTGTCTTGTTTTTGAAAGAGATGCAGCCCAGTAATTATGGTGTAAGACTATTTCTTGGGAATATGGAAAAGTGATAAACTTTGTGATAAACAAAGCGAAGGATTTGAGTGATAAACACTGTCAGGGACTGTGCTCTGGCCCGTTTAAAGAACACACTTCTGCTCAAAATAAGCATTAAAATAACAGTAGAGAATGGATGAGAGAGAAATCATAGAGGCATTTATCACACTGAATCTAGGCCCTTGTTGACTTGTCTAAATCTATATAAAGAAAAATGCCTGCAAGTGGCTCTGAAAGTGATGGGAACCCATGCCTCAAACACATGTCTTGAAAGAATGTCAGAAATCTCCTTCCCCTTTTGGCTGCGGTTACAGATGCTTTCTCTGGACTGCGGGCTCACCAGTTTCACTTGTCTGGAACACTCAAAAATACATTTTCCCCTGGAAGACAGTCTGCATATGCTTACAATAAACATTAACTAAATCAAACGACTTTCACTTTGGGATAAATACTTTCAAATAAGTCTGTTAGTGACACTCATAGTCAATTGCTAATGATTAGTTTTCCAATCTACTTGGGTTGTACTAACCAACACAATCACTCCTAGCATGTTTATATACAGGATAAATCCCTCTATATGCCTGTGGAAGAAGGTCCAAGGTAAAATGGATATATTCTGCTGCAGGAACACATGAGAGTCCCTTTAGGTCAGATGGGTGATCCTGATGGTTTTGTGTGTCTCTGAACTCTGCTGGCTGGGCAAGAGCCAAGAGAAGCTGCCTGCTCACCGTGGACATCGGCCCTGGGACTGGAGCAGGGCAAAGTCTGCAGCTTTCTGGCCACAAAATATGTAAGTTACAAAACATGGAAACTCTCAGCTCTGCAAAGCCAATGAAACCACATTTTCCTATAACTGTGGCTTCCCCTTTTTGCAGGATACCCACTCCTAATGGCTTGTTGTAAATTGTGGTATTTCGAGAGATGGGAAAATCTTTTTTTTATGCTTGTGAATGCAACCCAACATGAAGTGATCCTCTAACAGGACATTTCAGGGTCTTACTGGAAGGACAACAGTCATACCAATACCTCTCAGCACCCTTCTGCTAAGCCAAAATACAGAAGTATGAATTAGAATTATGTCTATAGCATAATTAAAATAACTCAAAAACTGTTACCCTCAGCAATTTGGTTACTGGAAAATCCCTAGATACAGCTGAGCAAAGCTCCCAGTGACTTGCTCCACCAAGTCCCAAATGGTACTGAAATGCAATCCAATTATTATTAGAAATTATCTGTTCTATTTTTGTGTAATTTTCTTAACAGCTCTGAATACCTGAAGAAGTACTGCAGCAGACCATAAGACCCAGCTCTGGCCGAGAAATCTACATGCCTTGCATAAAATGTATGATTCTACAACTCATTAAGTCTAATTTATGGCATATGTAATTAAGCACCTTTGAATTGAACCTAGGTCTCTAGAGATAATAACACTTAGAACTTATATAGGGCTTTTCATCTTCAAAGTGCTTTACAAACATTAACTAATTAACAACATAATAAGACATGAAAGGCGAAAGTACTTACCCATAGTGCAGCATAGCCTCTGTATAATTCAGATTTTGATGTTTTTCAGTGAACACCCAGTCTGGGTGCACAGAGAGCATTTACCAGTGGTCCCCTTCACAATCAGAAAATGACTTTGTGCACATCATATCTCTGAATTCCCAGAGTCCACCCCTTCTCTGCTCTTTATTGCTGAGTCAGAAGAAACAGCTCCTGAATGTGAAGGAAGGTATGGAAAATACCATACCTTCAGTTCACAGCAGTTTGAGGCTGTATGGGTTTTCAGAGGTTTGGAGGCAGAGTAATGGGGCATAATGTAGAAGGGGGTTCCTGGAGAATTCACTGCACAAGATTTCTGATATCACCTACGTCCATGTCCTTCCCAAGGGAAATCTAATAAATACACAAAGTCTCTAGAAATTGGTTAAAAGACTGGGGAGAAGGCCTTACTTCAGCTCAAATACATTTTTCTCTGTTTTTGTTTTGTTTTGTTTGTTTTTTTAATTATTATTTCTGCTATTGTGAAAAGTCTGAACTATCTAGCCAGTGTGTTTGTTAGTTTTGGGTGTTTTTTATCACTTGGTGTAATTTACACACGGTCTCTTGAGACAGTGTACCTTGAGACAGCCTTATTATCTGAATGAATGTTTTCTTGGTGATAGCAATGTTGCAGATGTTGTTTCAGGTTACTTGAATCCCCCCTGAACATTCCTAATGCAGAAAGATGACGGATAAAATAAAAAGGGAGCAATTAATCCAGATAGTTTTAGTGACCCATCCTTCAGCCATCAGCCTGTGTCAGGATCATTTTCCTGTGCTCAGAATGCTGCCCATTGTCTGTGCACATGCTGTGCTTGAGCATCACCTGTTCACCAGCAAGGATAATGGTTGTGGTGGCAGGATCTCTTGTCCCTGCCCAGACAATGCCTGCCTCTGAGCCCGATGGGATTCTACAGTGCTCCAAAAACTGAGAGTTTGGGGACCAGTGGAAAAGCATGGCAAGCATATAAGGGAGACCAATGCACAGGTACCTGCCTAACTCTGCACACCAAAAATATCTCAGACACAAACACAGATAACTCAGCAGCAGCAGTGCAGGTAGAGCCCCACCAGAAATTAAAGAAAACGAGACATACCATGGACCAGAAAATAACATGCCTGTGGAACCAGCAGGCTTTTGTGCTCTCCCACAGACACACAGTCCAGAACAAATCCTGAAAGGTAACAATCTCACAGTAGCAATGCCTACAAGAGATCCTACGATAAACATAGGGTCTAATCAAATGCATTACGATTTTTAAATGCAAATGTAGAATAGAACTGTCAAAATGTTTTATCCCTAAATTGTGAATGCTAACCTTCCCATACTTATTATATAGCAGTACATTTTAATTTGCCTGGAGCAGAGTTGAATAAAGCAAGCATCACAAACACAATCAAACGGATATTTGAAAGAACTGCTCTTCACAATAGCTGAGTGTCTGAGCAAAGCTTCAAATGTTGATCAATTGATTACCAAAATCAAAGAATACATTTCCCAAATGAGCTTCTGTAAAGCACTCAATAGGACCAGAAAAAACCCCAGCATGAACAGCATAAAGTTCCACAGAACAGCAGTTTTCTCTAAAATATTTACAAATACAGTTTTCTACTGCTTTCCTGGTTTATAACTTAGGTCTGCACAGATCTAGAATGAGGAACAAAACAATTCTGATAAATCAATGGCTTGTTTCGGTTCCAGTGTGGCAAATTCAGTCAAATAAAGACAGAAAACAATTTGAAATTATCCAAAGTATACTTTAAATCTTATAGCAAATCACAGTCTCACAGGTACAATTGCTCAAATGATTTTTTAAAATCTTTAATTAACAAAATAATGGCAGAAATATAAAATTAAACATGACTACTAGTGTTCTGTCCATCTACCATCTCCAATGAGCTGGTTTCTGCTGTGCCATGCTGCTGTACTTGTATTTTTTGCCTTTCTTCTGTCAGTCATCTTTGCAGGACAACTGTGGACCAAATGCACAGGGGTTTTACTCACTGATTTTAAATGGGAAAATGGGATTAAAAAGGGAAAACTAACTTTCAACCTGATAAAAACCTATTATTTGCTTGAGCTTTCTCATATTTTATCCTTCTTCTAAAGGCAGGTTTTCTTGTAACACCTCTTGCAGTAGCTTCATCTGTTATACTGTGCTGTACTCACTTGGATAAATCTGAGCCAGGGTGAAAATTCTTCAATATGCTCCTTCTGTAGAGCAAAATTCAGAGCTGTTCATGAGCAACTAAGTTCTCAGCACCGTTGTCTTTACACCCCAATCTCTGGAAGAGTCATTTGTCTTGAAGAACATAATGGGATTTTGACCCTGTCGTGTGGCTGCTGTTCTAGTCTGGAAGTTTATAAGGGAAAAACCTGAAGGATCAAACCCATTATTTTGACTTAAATGAAAATTTTGCTTAGAAACAACTTAAAATATCAATTGAAAACCCTCAACCTTCAGAGTTTCTGACATTTGATATTGAGGTTCTGACTCTCCTAAAATGCAGACTTCATAGCACTTAGTCTTTCCCATGAGCTGCTGCTTTACTGAGAAGAAAAACCCCACCCACCCACACCACATTACACTCTCAGTAATTCTTAGAGTAACAGAGATTACACTGATCTGCAGGATTTTTCTCTTTTCTAAACAAATACCTTTCTGGAGCAAGCCTCTATGCTGAAATCCTCTTGGGTAAACAGTGAGCACTCCAGGATTTACTGCATCTTAGCAAGTGAACAAATATTTAGCCTTATGATGCTTTGGTGGTTGATTCACTATCTGTACCTTTCTTTCATCTTCCCCCTGGAAAAGAAGCCTGGCTGAAGGAACCTGACAGGAAAAGGAAAAAAAAAAACCCAAAAAAACCCAATGAGAAGAGGGCAGAAATGGCGGCTGGCCAATGTTAATAGAGAAACCAGAAAGGTGGGAGATCAATCAGTTATGGGGAAGGGGTATTTTGTCTCTCCTTATACTTTTGCAGATCATCTCAACAGAGCTTTGTTTCACTTTAACAAAACAGGATTTAGCTCCTATTGCCCTGTGCAGTGAGGTAAGGAGGACTTTCAAGGATCACAAACACAACATAGAAAACTTTCCACCATTCTGTATGTCCTCAGGGTGTAAGGAAGAGGCCTCAGTTTCTGTCTTTGACTGGTATTTGCTATTTTCCCAGACTCTTACCAGGAACACTCACTCTCATAGCAGCAGAGAAAATAACATGTTATTCTACTCTGTCCTTGTTTGCCAGTTAATGAAAGATTTTGTGAGGAAAATCCAGGTTTTTTTTTTTATTTCTGTGCTGTTATTCCCATAATGCACATGGAGTTCTTGATCTTCCACCTCTGTACGATGTCATCCTTCAGTATCTCAGTCAGATCCTAAACTCAGGAGGAAACAGCAGCAATTCTCTGGATCTTATTCTCATGTAGGTCTGCTAATCACATGAATATCCTCAGCCTTTACAACAGGTGATTTAACAGTGTAATTAATCCTATTTATTCTAAAGAACTGAGGCACACAGTAATTGCTTGGACAGGAGGCTGGCAACAAACTCAGATTTCTTGCTAAACTCTTCCAATGTTCATTCATTTTTTGATTCTTCAGTTTTTTCTTTTTGCTTCAAAGTATTTGCAGAACAGGTACAAAAGGTATCAGAGCAAAAAACAAGTCAATGAAAGCAATTAAATGAAAATATTTAAATAGCTAATGGTTTTCCTTCTTCCATATGACTCTTTCTATACAAAAAAGCAAGATTAGGTTCTTCCTGTGCTAGCAGATAGCTGCAACTCTGCAGAGTTCCTGAAGTGCTAATATTGATCAGACAAGATGGAACATGTTACTGAGGCAATTGGTCAGGCTAAAGCAGTGATGGCAGCACCTGGCACGTTATGGATGGCTGAAGTAGCTGAGGATATCTATCTTTCTGTCTATCTACCTGTTTTCCAAGATGTCTATCATCACTGAACTTCACTACCGGGGAACAAGGGCAGCACTTAATCATCAATAGATAAATACTATTTATGCCATTAATTGGGGACTGGGTCAGATTTTCCTCGTTTGTACCTTTGTTGCTCGTTTTTTTTCTTTTTTCTTTTCTTTTTTTTTTTTTTTTTTTTTTTTTTTTTTTTTTTTTTTTTTTTTTTTTTTTGAGCTCCAGAGTTGTGAGGTGGTAGCATTTTCTCACAGCCTGTATGTGTTGTTTTGGGACTCGTGTCAGTAGCAACAGCACAGCTCTGTGTGTCTGCCAGGAGTAATTCAATGGAGCTCCTTTCCAGAGCCAGCAGATGAGGGTTACAAAATTTCAACCCCAGCGCCTTTTCATAATATCTGATCCATGGTTTGGAAGCAGCAGCAGTGTGAGCAGTCTCTGCACCTGCCCCACACAGCCACAAGTGTCTGAATAGCAGAGGGAGTTTCCCAAGGAATACCTGCTGGAAACCCACAACTTCCGTGCCTGCATCTTCTCTGTAGTTAGTATTCAGCAAAGACACTGCAACAGTGCAGGGCTGTGTGTTTGCTGGCATTTTTCTTGTTCAAAGCTTTTGAGAACACTACTGAGGCAAATAATGCTGCCTTGAAATTGGCTTCTAAACCACATTTTGAGAAGATGAAACACAGGCTCTTGGCTGGGTGTTTTTGCCCTGTGCCATGGCTTGCTTGAGGCAGAGAAGCACCCCATCTCCCCCTTCCAAATCTCTCAGCTCAAGTCTCATCAGTCTGGCTCTGATCATGAGATTCCTTTCTAATGTAACAGTTTCTCTCTTTTTTTTCCCTTTTTTTTTCCCTTTTTTTTCTTTTTTTCCCCCTTTTTTTTCGCATTACTAATTACAAGCTCTGGGACATAGATTTCCCCCTTTAAGATTTAGGCTCCTACATGATTTTAAGCTACAAGGAGAATTCATTTATCATTACAGAGTCTTACATTAAAGACCATCTTCCTGGGCTAATGTTGGGAGTAATCACTGTGCCCTCTTGTTTTCATCTGAAGTATTCCAAAAGGAGAGTTAGTTAGTCTAAATTAGGCAACAGAATTTTTGCCTTGACATTTGGGAGGTCAGATTTTGCCTGTGACTGTCAACCTCTCAGAAGAGGAGATGGCATTTGGAGTAATCCAAAACTCCTGCAGAGTTACATTACTGTGGCAGCCAGACGAGTACATCCAGGCTGAAGATCTATTGGTTCAATTACTGCTTGGGGTCAGGACATGCCATAAATTATTAGATATGCAAATGGAAAACTCTGACTGTTGATGAAAGAAAGATGGATGGATTTCTTAAATACTCATAATTAGTGAAAAGACTAACTATATAAACTGATGTATAGTTATTTGCTTGTAAAATACTTCTGTTCTTAAATGTTACCTGCATGCAGGTAAAAATAAATATTTTTTTTTTGTTTTACGTGCATATCATACTTTAAAAATAAACCTAGGAAGCCATTTGGAGGTGTGTTTTCAACTTCTGCAATGCCCCTTGATTTTTGGAAGCAGTTTCAGAACAGTTCAAAAGATGGTAACTCTCATTCTGTTCTCCCCTCCATGGAGTAAATCTGCAGCACTGCCCTGCGCTCTGACACTGACAGTGCATTTGTGGGGAGAGCCGTTTCCTTTGCCTGTGGAGGTGGAGCGTGGAAAGAATGCCACAGGCTGGCTCAGGTTTGTGTTTCTGCTAGAGAGTGAATGAGCTGGCCCATGATAACTTGACCTTATCACAACATGAACTCTGTGGCGTTTCAAGAGATTTTTGTGGATAGGAAAATAAAATGCAATTAAAACATTACTCTACCACACCAGTTTTTGTTGTTCCTTAAATACATTATTTATAGTCTTATTTCTGAGTGTGATTAAAGCTGGAAGAATTTACTCCTACTTTAGTAATGTAGGAAGCCTGCTACATCTATAAAAACTTGTTGAATTTCTCTTGCAGATTCTCTCTTTTGGGAGAGAAGTTTTTTACTATCTGTAAGACAAGATGATTATGAGAGTGAGAATAACGTGAGCTGTTCAACGCCACCTGCTGCTGCAAGGGGAAATATATTCCCAGAGGCACCTTGGCTGAGCAGGAACAGATGCAGAACCGCTGGAAAGCTTGTTCTGCTCGATAGTAAGTTTGCAGAAATACATCACAATGCATGAGGGATTGCACTTTCCCCAAACTGTGCTGACTATCCCAAGCAGTCTGTGGAAGCCTAGGGAGTTTCTAAAGGACATCCAGCATCACTCCCTGGTTAGTAACTTCCAAATAATTTTCATTTCTGTCACTCTGGATAGAATGTTTTTCAAAATATTACAGGCTTCCTGAAAGCTCCTATTCACTGCCTAAATATAAATCTCTTGGCTACAGCTCTTGCTGTCATTATTATTATTTTAATAAGAGTTCACAGGGTGGGGTTTGAAAACTAGACAGTAAATGCAAAGTTACTCATGTATTCTTCAAGTAGAGATCAGAAATTAGCTCCTAACATGCAGTTTACATAACAGAAAAAAAATACATTTTAGCTATTTATAATATATACCAGTTTGAGACAGAAATATTCTCCTCTTGTGCAGGTATAGAGCTGCCAGAAGCAATGGAAGGTAAGAACCTGCAGCTCACCTTTTGTACCTTCGAGAGTGGTGGAAGCCAGAGATGTTTTGTGGGTAAGGGTGATGTTTTGAGTGGTGATTGAACAGAGATGATCTCATTCCAGCACGACACCAATGCAATTTGGGAACAACCCCTCAGAGCCAACAAAACTGTACAGGGCGAATCATAAAATGAGAGCACACAATCAGTTTTTAAATATCTTCCTATAAAATTCTGACAATCATTTAAAGTTTGTAAGGCTACAAGGAACAACTCAATCTGCATAATTCATAATTTCTTTACAGAAACACTAGTAATAAGGAAAAAAAGTATAACTTTTAAAGTGTTCAAAAGATATTTAATTTAAAATGTTATTGTTAATTTTTTTAATATTTATTTTGATCTTATTAGTTCTGCTCTGAATCAATTATGACAGTATCAAAGTTCAATCAACATTCCATTAACCAGACAAGGTACTCAATAATGGATGTAATTTAAATGAAATACCCGAAATAAAGAAGAAAAATATGATAAGCACAAGCAATAACAAATATCACACCTTAGTTTATATTAAAAAAATCCTATATGTGTATGACTTATTTTGTAAAAAATGTATCAAGGAAAAATCCACCTTGGGGAGATGAAGAACTGAATAAATTCCATATTTTGTGTGATTTCTAAGCAAATGATTTCTAAATTCTCCTTATTGCTGTTCAAATCTTCAGGTTTTTATTGAGCCTGGTCACTTGGTACAGATTTTGATCTGTTTCTGTAGGATGACAGGTTTTAGGAAATAATAATGCTAGTTTTTCAGAAACATTGCTTTAAACTTACAAGAAAGAAAGATGCTGTAGAATTTTAGCAGCATATTTGTATTCTTTGGAGTTCTTTATTTCTATACCCACTCATTTACTAAATTTCAATTAGCTTTGCTACAAATAACTGCAATTTTGAAACAATAAAAAAAGCATATTTTTCACTAGCCATAATAATCTGTGGAAGAAAAAGTTCTCTGCTAAACCTTCTGGATTTGCATAAAAGTGTGGTTTATCGATCAGCTAGTAAATATTTTTAAATTTTATCATGATTTTAATTCTATGAAATGGCACAATGGGCCCATTCAACCAACTTCAGTCTCATTCATGTACAGAGGTTTTTTGGACGGTACTCAGGAAGGGAATTCTTTACAGCTAACTCAAAGTACTTTTTACTGTCTGGCCCCCTCCCCTCAGTTTACTTATAGCCAAAGATAAATTAATTATATTAGATGCACTGTCTCTTCTTTTATTGCTTTCTTATTTAGTGTCTTACCAGAAAGTTTGTAGTTAAAACAATTTTTACAGCTTTAAAGAATGGAAGGAAATTCATATTTCTAGAACTTCAGCCACAAGTAACTATATTTTCAGCAGTTGAATTTTCATTAAAATTTACAAAAGACCTCTGCCTTCACTGATTTATTGTTGCATTAGGTAAAACTACCCAGAGTGTATAAAATACTGTGTTACTCCACTTGTTGTCTGATCTAACACGTTATCAGTGATTGCAAGTACATTTTATAACCCCAGCTGCTGAATCGAAAAAAAGGTGATACAAGCATCAATCTCCAGGATAAAATCAGAGCTCTTTCTACCACGGTTTGACCTTACTGATGCCTTTGGATAGTCTTACTTGTCGAAGTCCTTGCAACAATTACCAGGGGACATTAGAAAAGGCAGCTCTAATGGTGCAGATTGAAATTGTTAACAGCGTCAAAGACTCACACACTAACCCCAGAGATTTCCAGGCACAGGCAAAATTTGAGGAAACTCTTGATGCCACTGGAGGAAAGAAATGGAACAGGGCTGTAGACACGAGGCACAGATTTTATTTGTGCTCTTTATTGTCTGCATCCCTGAACCCCACAGTGTCATTAGCAAATGCAAAGAGCTATAAATAAAAAACTTAGACCTCAAGATACAGTTAACTGCAGCTGTAGCTGCCAAATCTTATTTATAGCACAAGGAGACACAGTTAATTACAGGTCACAAAAATGTTAATATCTGTCATAATACAAGTAATAGTCTAAGAATGAAAAAAGCTTCTTTTTGGACTGAAATGGTTTCCTCTAATAGAAGTCTGTTAATTTGAAATATCATCTCTGTTTGTAGACTACAGCACAGGCAAAGAAAGGATAAATGTGCCTTATCCATCTATTTCATGTTTCTAAATATAATAATATTCAAAGTAAAATACTAAATACCCTCAACCCTCAATTTTTCCAAAAGCAAAGTACTATAGGTAAATAAGTATTAGAGATGAACAGAAAAGACTATTTTGAGCAGTCTGACTATTTGAGTTGTAGCTGCTTATTGTTAATTAAATAAATTTTGAATCAGTATTTTAAAAATGTTAAGTCCTCATGATCTGAAAGTGAATAAAAAGATCCACCTTGTGAACAAATTTAACTGTTTTCCCCAAGCAAAGAATCACCAATCATTTCAACGATTCTGAAGTACACAGGATAAGTATTACAAGAAACATTATGTGAGGGATGGAGTTAATTATACTGCGTATAATCAGACACTGGTCACTCCACAAGTTGTAATTTATTTTCCCTTTATTTGCATTTAACTTCAAAGGTACTTCAGGAAATGTAAAATAACATGATTTGAACAGTTACAAAGATGATACACATTTAACTTCAAAACTCAGTTTCAAACTCTTAAAAATAAATTACATACAATTTCAGGAAATAACACACCATTCTCATGCAACGTGTAATTGTTGCCTCAAAAATAGTAAACTCATTTTTGTAGGGGAAATATCACAATTTAGGGCAACAGTACTCATCTGGCAGGTCTTATAGAGATGCAAGAAAACAGTTGGGTAATTTGCATCAATATGCTAATTTAATTCATAGTAAAGTCTATTTGGTCGAAAATGGTCATATGACTGTAACTTCATATGGAAAATTAGCAGACTGGTTTGAATTAATATCCAACCCCTACTATAGAGCAGACATTCTCTTCAGTAAAATGGGGAGGGCTGCAGCCTTCTACAGCTTATATTTATCATCACAACTTTTTTTCTTTATCTTTCCCTTTTTTTTTTTTTTTTTTTTTAAATTTTGTAGGGGGAGCTTCTTTTGCATTTGAGTCCTTAGGACAGGTTTACAATCCCTGTGTATATGAACATATCTAAAATTCCAGCATCTAGGTCAGTACTGAGCTTTCTAAATACTTAACAAGCATCTTTTTGTATCCCTTCATGTCAGATTTAATTGTCCATGGTGAAAGGAAGCGCTAATCAGAATTCAAGAGAAGTACTCTAAGACATGTATCTTTCCAACCTGGCAAAGGAATGATCCTGGGAAAGGCATATAAGGAAAAAAGCAACTTTTCATCTTATTTAAAACATCAAAACAAATTAAAGGATTTTAAATTTTCATTATTAACTACTTTTATACAGCAGCTCTATAAGACTGAGGTGCACTGAGGCACACTGAGGGAAAAGCTCACTTCACAAATACCTTGCTCCTTTCAGAATCCTGCCCAGGAGGATGGTATTTGAGAAGTATTAAATCATACACTGCTTTTACAAAGCTATTTTAGTAGCTTTGAAAAAGGTCTCTTTTCTCTATTCCACAGTTTCCCCCAATATTCCTAATATCTGCTCACTCTCTGTAACTGCCCACCACAGCTGGCCAGCAGCTCTCATGGAGCTGAGAGAAACACAGGCTTGCTGTGCACTGGCTTCCACTGCTTCTTCCCAGCAGCACCATGCCCAGAGCAGCTCCAGTCCAGGCAGTTTGCCACACCAGTGCTGAAAAGTAACAAAGATCCACACAAACAAATAGCCTGCAGCTACCAGTTCCTTCGGGGTATCAGAGTCACATCAGTCACAGCCCTTAGCTCTTCCTAAGCTGGAGTCTGCCTTGGGGCTGCTTCCTTCTGGGAACAATTCCTGGCTGCATGCAAGTTACAATTAGTCCAAGTCCAAGTTGGGTGTAAGCTCCTCTGTGAGCTGTGTAGGAAAGCCTGGGCCACTGAAGCCAGCAGAAGCTTTCCAGTTGTTTTCAAAGATGCTCTGATGCCCCCAGAGGGAATAGCTCTTTGCATGTTTCTCAGGTCCACAGATCCTTTGCAACTGAGATCGCTCTTAATTTGCTTTTGTGTGGCCCTATCTAAATGATGATAACACAATACCAACTGAATATTATTTGTTAGAATTATCTGTTGTATGAAAAGTATTAAAGTTGCTTTTCATAGCTGATGTAAGCTTTGATCTGAGAATAGAGACCCTTAAGAACACTTTCTGCACAAAATGCACTAGGATCACTGAAAAGTTTTATAAAAGTGTAAATGGAATCTACAAAAATTACTGCAGATTTTGTTTAGTGCAGTCTTGCAAGCAGGAGGCTTGTGGCACTGCATTTGCAGCCGTGGAGGTTGCAGAGTCTTGCTGGTTTGCACAGCTGGGTAGGGACAAACAGGAAGGCCAGGTCCTCGCCTGGCAGAGCTGACAACTTCAATCAGGGTGACAGTCTAACACCGAGTGACAGCGGTGGCGTTCAGAGGGTAGGAAGGGCAACAGCAAACGAAGATCAGGGGAAAAGTGATTTGCCAGAGCAGCTTTGAAGGGACCCAGATGAGCAGACTGTTGCAATACCTTAAGGTTGGTTTGTATGCTTTTTGATTTCAGGAGTGTCAAATTCAGATGTGACTGCCCAGTTATCAGCAAGCTGATGCCAAGAACAAGAATTTTGGTTTGGAATGGAAAATGACAGAGCAGGAGTACAGGAAGAGAATCTGGTAGGAAAAGCACAGGGAGAAAGTACCTAGAACAGCAGCATTTTCTCCCTGGCTTGGTTACATCTGTAAAACATCAAAGCACCCTACCTAAATAAAGTGCTGTTGGGCAAATGCTTGGGAGTGACAGGGATGGGCAGGAACAGCAGCAGCACAAGTGCATACCTATCTTAATGAAGTCTCACACCATGTTTGCAACAGCCCTTTAGAGAAATCATAGCACACCATTCTTAGAGAGCCAGTTTGGCACAGCCTCTCCTTGTGTAGGAAACCACTCCTATGATCTCCTGCAGGTATAGGAGTGAAATTATCTGCTACAGTAAATTCACAAGTTTAGCATTCCTTGCTACTGTGACCAAAGGTTAATGTTTTGCTGCTTGACTGAATCAAAATCACCAGCTGCCTATTACATATTTTTGTGGTCTTGCTCACACATTTGACTTCAGCAGACTTTGAGTAGTCTAATTCCCTGAGTGGTAAATGAAAGCCATGTATATAAGAGATTAAGTTTTGTTACTGCAGAACAAAGCAATTCCACAAATGGTTTTCTCTTGTAGCTGATTGGGTCACTGAGGGTAGCTCCAGGCAGCACAGGCAGCTTCTGGCTGCAGATGTGCTGGGTGACCATCAGCCTGGTGAAAACACAGAGAAGGGGGGACTGCAGCAGTCTGGAACAAATACCTGACTTCAGGGTTACGGCTTCTTTTGGCAGAGATACCGCGTGCAGCAGCTATCACAACCAGTGATGCTGTGCAACAGCCATCCCTGACACAAAATAAGAACATTAAAGACTTTTGGGGAGAAGGGGAAGGGGCCTGGGATGCTGTCTAATTTCAATCCACGTCCGAAAACTACAGAAAATGAACACTAGTTTTAAAAAAAAAATTAATTCAGATGCTCAATAGCATCCCACAAAACTTTGCTTTATTTTAAGTACTCCTTAAAACTTAAACAGAGGCCTCTTTTCAAAAATCAGGGTAAAAACCTGAAATTCTTTAAATTGATGGTCTAGTGTATAGCCATGCTCCTACTCAGAGTAACTAACTGGATAATTTAGCCATAGCACTGACCTGAACAATGTTACTCTCTTGAAAGTTCACCTTTCTGCCAAGTTGGCAGTGAGTGAATTTGAATGATTTGAAACTGTCCTTGCAAAATCGTGCCTGAGCAGGTCATGGAAAGCAGCTGTGCAGGGCACAGGGTGGAAGTGTTAACCAGAGATGTTCCATTTGAGAGCACAGGTCTGAGAGCTTCCCACTGATCTATAATTTACTATGCAAGTGCAAAAACAAAAAGAGCTAAGGTTCTTCACTGAAAATATGGTGATACTCAGTTCTAGAAGACAAAAAATGGAAGTCACTGAGGATGAGGAGGTGCACTGCAAGTGCCAGAAAGCAAGCCTGAAAGGTAGAGGGAGCAGGCTATTTCTCTTTGTTATCGAGTGAAATGACTCCACAAATATGACAATAAATCACTGCAGGAATCAATCTGAGTGGAGGCAACTGCTCCATGCTGATAATGCATCAATCAATATTTAATGTTTACACTTTAATTAATCTGCACGTAGGAAGCATTCTTTCAGTGACAAAAAAGTGATGAGAAATAAAACACCTTTTATATCAAACAGCGACGAATGGCTGCCTATCTGTGAGGCTTTGATTGGGCCCTCAATTGATCATTGCAGCCTCTTTCGATTGCACCAGTGTGCAATGTCACATTTGGGTACAAAGCAAACACCATCTCTTTGAGGGAAGGAGGGGGAGCTTCTGAATCTGCTTTTGAGTGATTACAACTTAATCAGAACAAAGACAGACTGATAGCAAGGTGAGTTCTTTGGAAAGACTGGGCAGAAGCAATTAAGCAAAAAGATTTTCAACATCTGCATCAATGACACCTATCTGAACAGATTTTTGCTGTGTATTACAATTATTGATACCTGCTAAGGCTTTGCACAGAAAAACAATTCAGATGTTGACTGGTAAAACTGCCTTCCCTTATCAGAGCTACCAGTGGAGACTGAGAATTGTTCATTTTGTCACCATTGTGAATGTCAGGGAAGTGCCAGGTGCTGTGTGGACACAGGAGAAGTCACAATTCCTGCCTCAGAATGTTTTTCCTCACTGCTCTGTTTAACCCTTGTAAACTCTAGTTCCTTCTTTTTAAAGGGCCTGATGCATTGTTCATTGATGTCAGCTGAATGACTTCTATTGACTTCGGCAGGCATTGCATTAGTCCATAGATGAATGCTATTGAAAGGCACAGTGATGAAAGACAAATGAAAAGACAGTGATACTAGACCAGTAATGTTCAATTATTCCTTTAATAAAAGGAATACTGCAGCACTACATTCTCCACACATAACTAAAGCTTTCCTATGCTTATGTCTAAAACAATTGTTGGAAATGTACAGACTTTTTGCATAATAAATGCAATAGATACAAAATTGCCATAACCTTACAGAGGGTGGAACTCAGGGAAATTTTATGTTATTTTGTTTGTCAAATTTGAGTTATTTTGCAAAGCCTGTCATGAAGTTAGGACTGGGCAAGGGACCTATGCAAATGTCTAACCATTTTAAGCCTTTAAGTAGACCTGCTACTAATTAAAAACAATTACAATTTTGGTTTGTTTTCACTGAAGAACTTTTGTTGCTTTACTAGTAAACAAATAGGAGGATTGTACTTAGGATCCAGTCAAAGCACGTTGCCAAAATGCCTGCCCAGATTTGGGACTTCCCGGTTTAGGGTGCTCTGACTGCTGGCTTAGCCAATACTTGAACAAAAACAGAAATTATCATTTATGTAAAGTAATATGCTAGAAGGAATTTGAAAGTATTAGCCCTCAGTCCAGTATGTTTTTATTTCACTATTACTGGGTAATCTTTTTCTGTAATTCACAGAAATTTTCTGTCTATTCCAAAAGGTCTAGAGCCCTCAGAAACACACCCTGGCATTTTGGAATATCAGGAGCAACAAAACTTTTCAAGCATGAATGACATCAGAAGACTTCCCTTTATTGGCAAAAAAGTTTTGAGATATAGTAGCACACAAACATGGGAGGAAGTGTTCACTGAGGAAATGAAAGATACGACATTTAGAATGCGATAGTAGAACTGAAGCTAACTTTTTACTTCCGATGTTTCCTTGTCATTCTCACATTTTTTCCCACAGAACTGTGTATGTAGATAAACAAAACCCCAAAGATTTCATAATCTTCATAAAAATGGAGACAATGCTTTCTTACCAAAATCCATAAACAGCTTTTCAGTAGATTTACTACATACACACATATCTACCCACAGAGTTATGTGTGCAGTTTATCTTTTCCATAAAAAACTTCTTCCCCCACTTCTGCACAAATAAGTTGAACAAGCTAAAATATAAAAGGGCAAAGTCAAAAGAAAGGAATGCTCTATTGTAATGCATGGTCAACTACAAATATTTATAGAAAAGATGAAAACACTACTGTGTGCACATCAGGGTTGCCCTAGGACAGCTTTAACATGCATAGTTAATGTTTATGGAAAAAAAACAACTTACTGAATGTGAAATCTTCATTTTCCTCATTTGCACCTAAAGTAAAAACCCCAAAACAAAACACAAAGGAAAAAAACCCCTTGCTTGATAAAATCCTGAGACAACAATGCAAAAGCACTTAACATTGTCACTCAAAGGCAGAAAAACTGAACAGAAGAAGTGGCGTTTCCTGATTTTCTGATGATACACCTTGCTGCACACAAATGGAATAGCAACCCAACCTGGAAATCCCAGCCCCCATGAACTAAAGTTTCTGTGGAGCTCCACAGCTGCATAGGTTGGTTTGCAACAACAACCCTGACAAGGGTGCAAGGGCACAGGTCACACCCTGTGGCTTTGAAACCCCATCCCTGACACTTCTGGGGACACCTGTCCCTAAGGTTCTTTGCCACACTGCTGGGACCTTTCCTCTATCAGAGGAGATATTTCCCAGCCCTGGACCATCCCATCAGGGCTACACTACAGCAAGTTCCCAGGTATAATCACTGTGCAAGTATGAAGCCCAGCACCAGGGCATCTCCAGCATCACTTCTGCCTACAGCTGCTGGCATTAGTCCAGGTACTTCCACCTTAGTTACATAAATAAGGAGCACCCAGCGAGATCTAAGAGTACCAGTCCTTATTTAGCACCAGAGCTTAGGCTAGTTTTCCATCTCAGCTTGTCACAGCTGTCTGCTGCATAAAAAGAGTCTGAAATGTACTAAAAAAACCTGGAAGAATAATAATTCATTAAGCTGACAAATGAAAAGTAAGTCCTATCGATCAAGAGTAGAACTTCTTGGTTATAAAGGAAGCATATATTATTCTGACAGTATTTTCACAAGATAAGCTGAAGTTACAAAGAAGACAACCAATTTGATTCAAATAACTGTCTCTCCTCAGAAACATTCATGATTGCAGTCATCAGGCACAAGTTGGTGGGGTAGGATTACTACTCCTATTTTGAAAATTTTGGATAACTGCATAATATCCAGGAAACAGGACTGTATCACTATCACTGGCTCTCTGACTGCTGACCCTATGGAAAATGGCAAGGAATGGTCTGGGTCCTGCTCCACTGAATCTCAGCACAGCTGAGTACCAGCGTGGAAGGGTGTGCAATCACACACACACACACGGAGGATCATCTCTCTTCCATCACTAGCACTGAAAAGCTCAGGCCTTATTGCACAGCAAATGAGAACAAACACGTTTGCAGCTGGCCTTCCACCACCTGCAGGAGGTGAAAGTCGGCCAAAAGCCTACAAGACTCTCCAGTGGTGATGAATAGATGGAAACCAAAGTGTGGCTCAGATTCAAGCCCTAGACTAGTTACAGCACTGTAATACTGTGCCAACAGACCCACTTAAGAGTGGAAGGCCCAGAGTGAGAGGCAGTCTCTAGTATTCTGTGATGGTAAAATATATTAGGGCAGGCATCAATTTACCTTGGTTAGTTATGTTTTTAGTTATGCTGTATTTTTTGTGCCCAGGGGCCTAATTTATAATTGTAATAATAAAATGTATTATGAAGTATAAGCCAAGCACATGCAGGTTCTAATTCTATTTCCTCTCAAAGGAAAGAACTAAGCTGTTAAGCTCCAGGTTCTTTCAACATTTCCTATTTGTGACAAACAAAAATCTGAAATCAGAGATGTACCACTGCAAGGCTTTTACGAAGTTCAGGTAAAGCAAGTTAAAGTCTGCCTTTTTTTTTTAAAGCATTCAAATGATATTTCTAGTTACTCAGTGTCAGAGCTGTCACAATGCCTCATTCTGCAGGTAAACTGAAGTTACGGTTACCAATCCAGTTCAGACACTCTCCCCACAAAAGAAAAGTTATCTTCCCAAAGCTTCCAGGGTAGCACTTCTACCTTCATTCTTACAGAGAGAACTTATCTGAGGGACGTCAGATAAGGGCCATCTGAGGGGCCTCCCCAATTCCTAAGGGCGGGGACAACCCAAATTCCCTTGGGAGAATGGCTCTTACTCTCATTTGGTTGTAGAACTCAATGAACAGCCCATCTGTTAATGTTATATTAATTTTGCCCTTGATTGTATATGAGGACTGGGGGAGAATGTTCCATTATCTCCTTCCCTCTTGACTGGAGCACCCTGTGCCAGGCCCCAGCAGGTGGCTGGTCCCAACTCTCCAGGTCCCTCCTACTGGGGCACATTTAGAATGGCAGGAAAACAATTTGCATGTCTGTGAGAACAATGAAATGTTAACAGAAAACTATGTTTAATTATTCAGATTGTCAGTAAGTTATTTAAAAATATGATGTCGAAGAGCAAGACTAGCAACTGTACCAATTATCTACTGTTTTTACAGTATATAGTATTTCTGCTATAAACAGGAGTTTTAATAATTAAAAAAGAAAAAGAGCATTATTGCAGTAATTTTTACCCTAGTTCCCACTGATAAATGTTGATATTGACAACACATTAATATTGCTCAGCTTATTTAAGCTGAATAAATAATGAGGAAGAGTTAAAAAGAATATAACTACTAAACATAATGGTCCTTAATCTTATGAAATTGTTCTTTACTCACATGAGCAGTCAATCTCACTAATGTCAGTGGCCCAAATTTTGCAGTCCTTAATCACATACTGTTACCTTCAGTAGCTGTTGTTCTCAATTTAGGATCAAAGCCCATGGTTTGCTGGGGCCATGCTTTCAAGGGAGGATTGGGCCCAGACTTTTAATAAGGGGTTTGGTGGCTTACAAAGAGGTGATTAAGATCTTCCTTTGAAAAAACAGAAAAAGTAGAGTTCTTCTTTTGGATTATAACAGCACAGATAGCCATAGCTTGTGGATTTCAGAGTATTAACTACTAATCCACAAGTGAACTGAAAGGTTTTTGTTTGTTTGTTTTGCTATTACAGTATTTAAACTTGTCAACCTTCAGTTCTCAGTAAGTCATATTTAAGTTTCTTAGCAAAATATTTTATCACATCTCTGTGAGTGTGCCTAAGAGTGTGAGAGCTCTCATGGTTATAGGAAACCCAGGGTAGTATTTTTTTGTTGTTGTTTGTTTGATTGTACTTTTGTTGTTGTTTGTTTGATTGTTTGTACTTTTTTCTGAGAACTCAAACCATGAAGTTTTGAGCCACAATATAAAAGTTTCTATTTTCCTTAAGTGACATTCAAGGATTGTTGTTTGTCAGTGACAAACAGAAAGTACTTAGTATAATTATTATAGCACCTCAGTAAAAATCAGACTCTAGCCGTAGGTGATTGCAGCTATAAAGTTTCCAGAATAGGAACAATGAGCCCTATGAAACTAATGAAAAAAATCGCCAACTTCCTCACTCCAAAGTCTGATTTTTACAAGGACTCCATTTCTTCCTGGTTGCCAAAAATGAACAGTTTATTTGAATCCAGCTTAGATCTCCAGGAAAACAATTTTAATGTAAAATTGAATAATGTTGCACCAATGACAGGATAATTAAGTGGTTTCAAAACTGAGCAATATTTCAGTAGTGTGCCCCACTAATGAAAATGTAGAAATCATATTCTAATGATAGCATAACTAAAGATGATAAATATCCAGATATATCCTTTGCTATGCCACTGTACTGTAATCAAATCAATTAGAAATCTAATGACTACTTTGACACAAACAGGTATTTAATATGCTGAAAATGTACCAGATTTCCCCCCTCAAGCATTAGTAAAATCCCCAAGAAAAATTAAAATCCAGGTCATAGCTAAATTCCTTTGAAACTGGGATTTAAATTAAAAAAAAAAAAAAGGAAAGAAAAAGTTTAGTCACTGTAAGAATTCTTTGTGTTGTTCCATTTTTATAAGGTTAATGCTAAAAATAAGATCAAAATCTTTTTGGAGGTTACATTAAAAAATAGACCAGGTGTGTTCAGAAACCCATCACACATATGCCTGTTAAACAGATGCCAGCCAATAAATTAATTAAAGCTACTCTCCTCTTGAAATAGAAAGGAGGAAAGAGCTGTTAGGGACATTTATGGGGTGACGTTCACATGACTGACAAGTTTTTCATGCTTGGCCTCTATTGTACAAACCTCTGATACTTCTCAAACATTTTCCGAAAGGAAAATGAAATCCCTGTGTGTAAAGAGAATTTCGTAACCTGTTCTGGGCAGTCAGATTGATGCTGGAGATATGGCATGGCTGTTTATCAGCTGAGAGAAGTGAATTAAGGAAATGAGGTTTCAACAGGGACCTGATGAAAATCCTTGCTAATAACCCCTGCCATTACACTCAGGAAATCAGAGTTTGCATGTGAAATATCTCACTATCCTTTGTATGCTGTACTTCATTGTGACAATTAGCACCTCAGCTGATCAAGTGAAAAACTTTCTTGTGCTGATCTTAAATCCTGCTATATTTATAGAACCTGGAAAAATAGAAAGGCCTTTGAGGAATAGTAAACAGTTCTGAAAGGGCTAAACAATTCCTCAAAACATATTTTGTTTTTGGACTTTAAAGACAAACAACATTAATTTCTACATTTCTTCCTCCAATTATACAAATTTAATTTTTTCTGGAAACTACACAATTGCTGCAAAAGGAATTAGTGGATGTAAGGGTTATTAAACATGGCATTCACCCACTGCTCTTACACAGAAAAGGCAGCTCGGAAAAAACCAAAGCTGATTAATATGAAAGGCAGCTAACCTAAAAACGAAAACTTGAACTGAATGGTGTGTGCTAATCTTTCTCAAATACACTTATGAAAGCTAAATTTGCTGGTATTTGCCATTGCTATGCAGGCTAAGTGTTCATGTGAATGATATCTCCACAGCTCTAAGCAAACCAGTAAAAAATAGAGAGTTTTGTCTTCACTGGTAATTTTCTCAAACTCCTGTTCATCCACAGCTGCCTGAATAGCAAACACTTCACAATCCAGTGTAATTTGTGATAAACTTTCTTTAAAAAGCTGCTGTTCATTACTGGTAATTTCCTTAATCCTCAAGACTCTTGTAGGGAAAAGATAGAAATTCTGTGTTATATATTTGCTCTACTGGATCTACAAAAAACACCCTCAACATGTTAGCCACATTAATAAAAGATCAAACTCTTAATAGCCAGCCTTAGTCTGGCCATTGTTTATTGATGTTTGTTTGCCAGCCTATCTGGAGACATAGGGAAAATCTTAATAGCTCTGGCCACTCATTAGCAAAGTACCGTGGAGTCCTAATCCCATAAAGATATTAAACTATTTTTCCTTACAATAGCAATAAATGGAGGGAATTCTCATTACTTATTAAGATGTGGTACATTCTTTGCATATTGAGTTCCTTCTTATACTTTGAACTCTTATCCCCCATCACTCTGTTTCTGAGGCTGAGATCAAAGTAGGTCGGCCTTACAGAGCTGCAGATGAGTGGCCGCCTTTCAGAGAATATTAATGCCCTCCTGAAGGGCCCAGCTGGGGAGGGGGTGCACTCCCTGATGGGAGAGCCTGCCAGCCCAGCCACACCGGGCCACCGCTGGGGACCCGGCACAGCCCTGCCGAGGGCAGCTGCTCACCCCAGCTTAACTCCACGGCCTGGATCTCAAAGCAATACTGAGCCCAGCTCTCTTTGGGAACTAGAGAATGGTGTAAATCCGAATTCTGGCAGACTGGCGCAGAGAAATTTGTTTTATAGCAGGAAAATATGCGACAAATTTTGTATTTTGCGTTGAAAAAATATTCTGGTCTTACTGGTTCCCACTTTTGACTTCTCCAGTTTTAGTTTTTACTTCTCTCTGCCTCAGCCACTCAAGGACTGGTGTTATCAGTGAGCTCATGGGCAGTGGCAAGACAGTGTCCCCCCTCCAATCTCCCACCTCCAGCAGGGACCCAGCCATACAGGGTTTCTTTCTTGCCTTCAAATTTGCTTGCGAGGCTTTTAAAGGGGAATTACTTTAGAGCTTGTTAAAGGTAAGAGTAAACATGCTAAGTACTAAGACATTCAGTGGGTATCAGAAAAGAAGAAATGTTATATTCATTACAGAGGAAAATCTAGTAATAAAAAGTATTACCTGCATTTATAGCCCTTGTAACCTAATTTTTGTGACAAAGCAAAGAAGTAAAAACATTCTTTTCTGCCTTTCAGTGACCCCTATAAGAAACCCCCCATGGAGTCATTTAGGATAGTAATTTGAGTGAAAATATATGCAGCCTTTACTTTGCTTGCTCTTCTTAAATTAATAACCTTTACTGATAATTAATCTAAAAGTTTCTAAATGTATTTGCAAAAATGCCCTCAAATTAGTAAGCACTTAAAAGAAATAAAAACTTAAAAGACATTATCCACAACATAAAAGAGTAACAGAACACGGAGCTGCGTTGTTCAAATGTTAAAACTGTACATAAAATACTCCTTCAATATACACTGCCAGTAAAAACCAAAGCAAAGCAGGTCATTAAAATGTCAGACTTGGGGCAGAGTGGAAAAAATGCTGTGTTTAAAAGTAAACATGTAGACCTTTTATAATTATTTCCCCTTAAAGTTAACTGTCAAAAAAAACCCCAAACCAAACCAACAACAACTGAACCAAAACAAACTAAAATTAACCCCCAAACAAACAACTGTATTAGCATCAAGATACAGTCAAACTCTAGTCTTAGTCTTGTTCCTAAGCAAACCTGAGAACACTTTTTCAGTCTTTCTGCACCTGGATGTTAGCTTTGTTTGTAAAATGTCATTTTCCTTTATCTGTTTTTTTCTAAAGTAAAAGCAGAGTGGTGAGTTCAAGCCATTGATATCTGTGCCATGAGTATGCTACAGCTGAACAGCAATAACAGGAGCACCAGAAACCTTGGGAGCCCCATGTGCCTCTGGAGAATCCTTGGGAAGATGCATGAGGTTCACAGCCCTGTGCTGACTGATGGAATTTCACATTCACTGTTGTGGTGATGTTGAGTCTCATGCAGGCTTTTAGCACTCTAAAGAGCTCAGAGTTGAAAACCTCAATCCCTCCTCACATGAACTAAAACTGCCCACTGAAACTGGCAAAAGATTGTCAGGATAAAGGAGATGCTGTGCTAATTACTGGGCAGCTGGAAGGCACGCTAATGATGCTTATTTGAATTAACCTTTTCAACAGTGCAGTGCAGATGAACCAAGATAGTAAAAGAAAAACCAAAGTCCATCTCTTCAGACACTGCAACTATGTTGCAGTACTGAAAATAAAATGTTATGTACTGATGTCCTTTTTCTTCTCCCAAGATTTTTGAACAAATAACAAAGACTAATGTCCTTCTGACTCTTCAGAGCTGAAGGTTTCAGTTTGCCTTCTACTGGAAAAAAGTGCATCCTGGCTCAAAGAAAAAAACATTCCATCTTATTAATTTTGCATATTTTTCAGCAAAGTGTCTACATACAAAGTCAGTATATAATCTGCGCTGAACTGAGTTTCTAAACTGTCTAAAAGGTGGCTATGCCCTAGGAACAGCTCTGTTCAGCAGGCACAATTCCATATTCACTGGGCTAGTGTATATACGAACAACACCACTGATGTACACAGTTTTTCCAGATTAATTTTGGTTCTATGAAGTAGTTGGCTCATAAAGCAGAGATAAATTTAATGGTCAAAACCCAAAAAGTTGTACCCTCAGGCAGGTTCTAGGACTCCCACTGAAGTCCGTGCAGGAATATAGGTAACTTATTTGGCCCCCTAACATCTCTGCAGCTCTGTTCCCTAAAGCTAACAAACACCACTGCTGAAAGTACAGCTTGTCACATTTCCAATCAGCAATTAAAACCAACATTCTTCTGGTTTCCATCTGATAAGAGCAGCACTCAAAGTGGAGAGACAATGGAGAAACATATAATAGAACCAACAAATTCAACTTGTATTTAACTACTTTTTTTTTTTTTTTTGTTAAATCAGCTTTTGCAATGAAAATATTTGTAAGTTGGGAAAAAAGCCTGTAATCACGTTTGACACATGTTATACTCAAAATACAAAGACCATGGGAGAATTTTAAACTTCATAGTTATGAAGTTCTTTTTTCTAGTTTCTGGAATTTAAAGTATTATGATCAAATATATCAGGAGGAGTCAGAGCAGTAGACAAAGTTTTAGGCTGGTATAATTGACTCAGCAGGAAAACAAGGACATCGCAAAAGCATACTGTATATGTATTTTTGACAGTTCTATGATTTTCCCTCTATGATTAAAATTATGAGTAATACTTAAAAAGGATTAAAATTAGATGTTGGAAAGTTACTTTCTAGCCAAACATAAAGTCTTCAAGCAAAAAAGTCAAAATTTCTTAAATTCTGAATAAGCAGGGTGACTTTAGAGCACTTCAATACTTCCTATAATTTCATCAAACTATTTTGATCCTGTACCAGGAGCCTAAAGCCAGGCTGAAAGCACCATGGAACCCATGGCTTTGATGGAGGCAGCACACCATGACCCTGGAGGGCTGGTACTTAGTTATAATGATAGGTTTGAGCACTGTTTCCTTTCCTATTGTCTACAAGTATTCAGGATGGTAATCCCAGTTTAAACAGATTTTCTAGTCTCAGGACACCTCTGGAAGTTCTATTTTCCTTAAAGACAAGCAAAAATGTTAATTTTAACTGTAATCTTTATGCAAAATCAACTACTATCAATAGTGGGGATTCCAGAGCTTGGAAAAAGGGTTCATTTTGCATTCTTCAACCTCGATAAAAAAGAATGAAATAACTTTCTGAATATGAAAATATTAGCTTGCTTGCAGTCCATTGTGAAGATGTCAGAAGATTGTTCTTTACTGATCTATTATGTAAGTTCTGATACTGTCTTCCTGGCCTTAGGCTAAACCAGCAGCCAGTTCCCCACTACCGAACTGCAAAAAAAAAAAAAAAGGCAGTTTGAAAGTACACATTAAATATTTCAAACGTTTTCTTCAACAGGCTTATCAACAGGCTTCTGAAATCATGTGCCATACCCAATAAAATTCCTTTAAAGAGATGATTTTCATGAGCATTCGGCGTTGTTTGCTCAGGAGTTTAAGGCAGCTGGTCTTTACATTGTATTTACAGAGCACAGGCTCAATTGTCACCCAAATGCAGGCAGTCTGCATTGAGCCATCATTTCTCCACACCCCTCATTTCTAGATATTGAGCAGGAAAGATAAACCTCCACAAACACCAGCATACATATTAAGAGTGCATAACATAGGTAACATTAAATAACACCCACCCTCCACAAACAGTCTTCCTTCAGGGTTCCAGTCTCCTGTAATTCAGCCTGAGTATGAACTAGAACAAGTCATGGCCATCAAGCTACTTTCATATTCTTATTATTTCAGAGGTTTCTTTAGTGAGCTAATCAGCAAAGTCTCTAGGATTATTCTCCTGAAACTTCTGCTTCCGAGAAGTCTTTATTTACATCCTCTATTCTGGTCAACTCTGAAGACTGTAGGCCTACTTTTTAAATTTGATGGTTTGCCTTTTATTCCAGCTAGCATTGCTACTCAAGCAAAGAATCCCACCTACCTTGCCAGCAGGTTGTTCCCCCAGTGTGCTGAAGAAGGGCAGACATTCCCATGGCACTGTGGTTAATTCGAACCACAGGTTATTTCAGTTTAAAAAAACGAAAGGGGAAAATAAGGAAGGTGGCTGAGTATCAGGTACTGGATCAGAGACTGGGCAGGGAAAGCTGCAGCACTGGAAGGCAAGGCAAGGGAAGGCCAAGGCAGCTGTGCTCACTGCCCCTGGAGCCCAGCACAGCCTGTCTGCCCAGAGCCACCTGTAATCTGATTTCCCTCCAGGAAGTATAGATTAGGAATAGTTCAAATGAACTGGTCAGCCAGTAGAACTGGAGGAATTACAAGCTTCTACCAAAGGATGGTGATAAAACATTTTCAATCAGAACAGCTGCTTTTAGATGTAATGTTTGGCGCTAGGAAAAAATGACTTGAGCCAATGCAGGCTACCTGCTGTATCTTAAAAAACGTGCACACGCTCACTTGTGCCAGAGGACACAGTGTCTTGTATCTCCACGTTGAGTTATTCATCTTTAACTGGCACAATCATACCTGGAAAATTGGTTGATTCACACCTTTACCTTCTCTTCTGTGTTAACTCTGTCATTCTGTTGTTGGAGACATCAGATCTTACAGAAGAGCCCTGGACCCTGCAAGCTGCTCAACACATTTAAATGCTGTGCTGAGATACAGATCTATAGATACCTTAGAGAGCATTTTCTAAAAACCATAAGGATCTGATTTACCTTCATTTATGCTGTCATTATAGGACTGCAGTTTGAAATCAGTATTTCGAGGCAATGGTTAGAAATCTAGCAGCATTTCTGTATGAGCTGTCATCACTATCTGCACCACCAGTGACTTTTTCTTAACTGATCCAGCTGAAAGAGAAAGGAAAAAAAAGTTAGATCAGTTTGAGTCCAATTCCCTGTGCCTGTGCAAATGCTTCTCTTGGAACGGGGCAGGAGAAGCAGCAGGGGCCAAAGCTGCTGCAGAAACACAAGTGTAGCCACATTCCTCGATATTTGCGTAGAGGGCCAGAGTGACTAAGAATAAAATATCTTTAGGTGCATTCTAGTCTTTTTTATGATCATCAAGTTTTTTTCACATTCCAGATAGACTCCATCCACAGACCTGGTGCTTTTCCGGTGGATTTGTTCACACAATACTTTATGTTGGCAGCTCATTTCTGTCTTAGTCATGTTTTCATTTTTTCTTCAGCAGATGTTTACAATTACTGTTTAAAATGTTTCCATTTTCTCTGATCACTGACTGTGAATGAGGTGACATTTTTAAAAATAATTGTAGCTTTTTCTGGCCAGAACCCATGTTCTTAGATTATAATAGTCTTTGTCTTTTAAACTGTGGTAAAGGTCTTATATCTTTGTAACAGCAGCATCTGCTCTACTTTGCCTATTTCTTTTTTGACAAAATCAGTGTTATTCGTCATTATCTGACTGTATCTTCTGTCTGGTAATCAGATGTTATATGGCTTTTATTTAACCTTGAAGACATGAGGCCTGTTCTCCTGGATCTGTGTTGGAAGGAGTGCAGAATAAAAGGTGCTACAGCAGCCTGAGCTTCTGAAATGCAGAGGAAGGTTTGTCTGCTTTTCTTTCAATCAGTTTTTTCCCAATTGTTTTTATTGATCTAAAATTTAGATCAAAGTTCTTACAAACAAAGGCCTCATTTCCAACACCTGCAATTATATTGCAATGTTTGTAATGCTTCAGATGTTCTTCAGAACCCCATTTCTGGGAGTCCTCCAAGCTTTTGAGAAAATTCGGCTGTTTCTTCTTTTTTCTTCTTTTGTTTTGAAAAATAAGATTTTAATTTGCAGAAAAAATATAAAAATGTGCCATCAGTTTACAACAAAGGCTTAAAGAAGAGAACCATGTAGATATTTTAAAAGATCACTTTTTTTTTAAAATGCAGTCTCGTGACTTTTGGAGTGCTGACTCATGGTTTTTGCATGCTTGACATCAGCAATACCACAACTGAGAGAAAATCTTTGTGAAAGATTCCTTTCTAGTCCTCTTGTGACAAAGGGATCCTCCCTTTGGAAAAGACACAGAGAAACAACTATTTCTTATTCATTACAGTTCCCAATTAAAAACAAGCTGAAAACCCAACTTTAAAGCAAACAATCTAAAATATCTGCCAAACCATCTCTGCTTCTTTCTTTCACCATAAGAACTCAAAAAAGGTACAAACACATTTTTTTTTCTTTGCTTTGCTAAGATTAGAAAATCATACAATGTATGAAAATGAAACTTCCAGTATAATTTAATATTTTCCAATAAGCAGCTTCCCTTAATATGCCAAGCAAGAAGTCTGGCATTAGGGACAGAAAATGACCTTTTTTCATTAATGATCATATGTTACTTTGTACGCAGTTTTTTAGCTTCCATGAAAAAAACTGTACCAATTTTATGATGACGCTCATTCCACTCCATTAAAAAATGTTTTCCCTTTCCAGGAATCAAGTTTTCTGAGAGTCACACAGAAATGTCACTTGAAAAATAATTTAGAACCCTTTTGCTTTTAAATGAGAATTTTGGCCCAAGAGTTATTGCATTTTCGCTGCAAGTTGATTCATGACCTCAAGTTTCTATCTGTGTTAAACAATTACAAATATTCCCTACTCCTAATAAAAGAGAAGGAAATTAGGGACTATTCTTGACGTTACTGATATCAGTAACAGAGGGATATGATGATATATCATACTGAGTGTAAAAAAGTTGGTTCTGGAGCTGGCTGGTTTGGCCAGACTAGACTCTTTACTGAGCAAAAACTTCTTATTCATTCCAAATAGTTTTCCTACAGTAAGACTTGAGGATAAATTGCTGGCAGGGTTGATAAAAATGGTCAGTATGTGCCTGTATTAAAGTAATTTTGGCAGAAACTACTTCAGAGGCAGATCAGGTCAAATTTACACAACTGTTGTTGTCATATGGCATTAATTTGATAGCTCACTTCAACTGACAGTTGGGCTTGCTGATTCTTTTATATTCACCAGACTTTTTAATTAATTGTGCCAACCTGAAAGCAAACAAACAAACTTAGGCTGAAAATAAAACTCTACACCAGCAAAGGTACAATCATCCAGATAAATTCACACTATAACTGAGTCTAAGTCTGTACTGTGCCATGAATTACCTCATTACACCATCAGGATCACCATTCATGGAGGGCTGCTCCAGCACCACAGGTCACTTCTTTTTTCCTACCCTTTAGTTCTACATGGACCTGAACAAAAATATTGTCACTACTTCTAAGTATTTCTAATATTTCTAACACCATTACTACTACAAAAGTACGTACTACTTTTATTTCATCAGCATTGCTTTTTCAGAACAATAATGAAATCATAGACAATTTAAGTACCTGTTCACAAATTTGGATCTACTGAACACCAGACTATAAAATATGTGATTTGATCTGTGCTGCACCAGTCCTTCAGCTCATGCTGGATCTCCAAAGGTCAGTAAGCACAAGACTAATTTAAGAGTGCCAGAGCATCACTTCATAACTGCTCCTTAAGAATAGTGTCCCATATTTATAGTAACTCTTTGTAACCCATGATTTACCCAGAAACTTTATTACTCTGTTAAACACAGTCTTTTAGAAAATAGACCATATTTTCTATCATAGTAGAAGTGTAATTAAGAGAAAATATTTCCATTTTTTAATGCTCATTTGGGCAGGTGGAATTGAGACACCACATGCTGTGAATATATCAGTACTAAGTAAAGAGCTGCTTCTTCTCTCACCCAAATGTGAGACAAACACACAATGATGATGTTTTACTTTATCAGGATAGGGGAAAAAAGATTATCTAGAGCATTTCAACACTCTTGATGTGGTTTAAGCTTGTCTATATGAGATCTCCTTTGGGACTACTCTTCCCCAGAATTAAAATCCTATTTTAAATGCCCAAGCCATCAGCCTTTCCCTTCTTCCCAATAAAAAAAAAAAAAAAAAAAAAAAAAAAAAATTCCCCAGAACCCAAAAAAAACCCTTTAAAGTCCTCAGCTCACCTTCTTCTTTGACTTTATAATGCATCACTCAAACAATGTACAAAAACCTCAAAGGGAGAAGAAATTATTTCTGTATATATGTCACTTGGTTAAAAAATGCAAGTTTAATATAATTTCTGGAAAGAACTCTATGCCTGAAATCAGTATAAACCTGGTATTAAAAATAAATTGTAATATGAGTTCTTGGCTACACAGCTTGTTGTTGTAGATAGGGGGTGGTGTGGGCTGAAAGGACTGTTTGTTGACTGTTTCTCTCTGACACAGAATATGAATCCCATTCTGAGGTGGTCTGCTGGTTGCCTGCAGTGCAGGAGAAAATACAGTTTCCCTTTTGAGGTACAATTTGCTTTCCTTAGAGCACTGATGACTGAACATGACTGGAGCTGGCAGAGGATGTCAGACTGAAATGCTGCTGCTCTTCCTCAACCAGAGTACCCAGCCGGGGTATCTTCCTCATATTAAATCAAGCCTCACATGTGAGGTCAATGAAGCATTTTCCCCAAATCAGATTGGTATGTATCATTAAATTTTTTTACAGGCTTTTGTTTAGTTTTTTTTTAATTATTATTTTTTAAATTATCTAAAGTAATTAGAGAATTTTGACAACATAACCACATAATTATAAATATAAGAGGAGCAACTCTGTCACTTGGTGACTGAACACAATTCTTCAGTTTGTTATTTACAGCCAGGTCTGTTTGGCCAGTACCTGCCTGGACAAAAGTTGCCACTCTTGCCCAAAGATGTCCAAAAGTTAGACTATATATCATTGGAGAAAGCCATGTCGAACTGATAGACTAACACAGCTGTGACTGCTTTGTCAAGCTGAAAGAGAGCAATAAAATAAAAAAATTATCTGACTGTGTATAGATAAACAGCTTGCCAACAAACAGGCATTTCACAGATTCTCTTATGTTCTCTAGAAATGGATGAAACAGTCATAATGAAATGTCAATAGAAATATTGGCAGATGAGAGCTTGGTGGCTAGGCAAGGAATGATATCCATGTTAACCAACATTAACTCTTCAGAAATCCAGTTCACTCTTTCATCTATCATTGGAGGGACTAAAAGAAAGATTTTATTAATGAGTAAAATCTTATCTGGGAGCCTAAGTAAAAAAAAAATGTTTTCATGTCTCTAAAACATACATACTGATTTGAAAGTTTGGGCAATGCAGCATCTGCACAGAAATATGTAAATTTGTCTCCACTTTCTGTACTGATAAGATCTTAGATTAGGAAAAAAAAAGTCAGGAAAAGGAGTACATAAATTCTAAAAGCTCATCTTTTAAAAACTGACTGCAATGTCTTGCATTATCTAATATAGATTTCCTGTTTCATTCAAATGTTAATATATACACAAAAATCAAGATTGCAGGGGCCACAGGGGGCCCCTGTGGTTAATTAGGACAGCAAGCAACGTCCTTTTCTCACACAGGCAGCCCTTTAGGCAACAGGAAGAAGACAAGCTACTGTTGCTCAAAGAACTTGTAATGGGTTTCATATTACTATATTTTTGGGGAAGGTTCTAGAAAAAACCCTGTGGTTAAAAATGCACCCTGGTCTATACCAAGGGAATTTCCTTGTGGTCAGCTGGGCTAGAATGGTAACAGTCCCTGTTTCCTACATGCTAGCTTTTGAGCATTATGCTGAATGACAAATTTCTGCAGCTCCTGAGCTCACCAAAGCTGGTTTTTCCTTCAGGGGCAAGGGAAAACTCATTATGAGTGTTTTTCCCCACAGAAGATCATGCATTGCTTCCCATCTAACACCTGGTTTAATTTACACTCATCTCTATTTATATTTAAGGTCATAAGCAAAGGAGATTGGAACTAGTAGAGAGGAACACACTAATGCGAGTTTGGATTTTGTTTTGTTTCTGTTGATGTAGTGATTAGCAATAATGTTTTAGGAACCTGCTTTGGTGAGACCTGACAGCCAGCCTACCTGTTTGGGGGTTCTTCTGGAAGAGATGAATGAATGTTTCAACCAACAAAGTTAAAATCCTCTTCAAACTGCATAAGATTTTTATCTGTGAAGACTTGGTTTGGTCAGGCACTTCTGCTTTCCTGTCACAAGGCCTCTGATTAATATGAAATGAGCTCCATCTATAACTACATCTGTTTTTTCTGTCTAGCTAAGGTGGCAAGTTGCTGTATGAAGAACAGTGTCTGCAAGGCTCTGGCAGACAGTACTTCATGTAACTTTCATGACTGCATTTACTTTTAATTGATACTGCAGTACTGTGCCCCTTATGGAGTGTTTTAAATCAATGTCAGCCATAAAGGGGTACTAAACTGTACAAGATCCTTTTTTGGTTGCAGTTAAAGATAACTTATTTATGAGGACATGAATAAAACTCTAAGTGTGTGAATGTAAATATGTCCAAAACTTTCAGAACTCTTTTCCTTTTTTCCATAGATTGGAAAATGTCAGGCATGGATTTTTTTCCCTTTTCCATCATGAAAAATTCAGCAAGGGTCCTTTGAATGTTTTCTCTTGCCTTGTGTTTTTCTCCATCCCTGTATTAACTGGATACGACATTGGAAGTTGTTATCCAATGAGAAAATCAAAGCAAGTAGAAGAGGCTCTTCCAAAATTGGCAGTGTTCTGGCATTCACCCAGAACTTTCACGTTATAGAAACAAGCCCTTGACAAGCTCAGACACGTGTGATTCTCACCAGAAATGAGCAAGTCTTAGCCCCCTGTGTGCCAGCATGGACATTGCTCCTGAAAGTAGTTGTTTCAGAGGAGCTATTCCTTAGCAATTTCATTTACAAAGGTTTTTAATTCACTTGCACAGTATAGTAGGAAAGCCAGCTGAGGAATGACTGCATCACTCCAACAAACCTTTTTTTGGGGGGATAGCCCTCTCAAACCTTTTTCACTGCCTGAAGTACCTCCCCAGTACCACACTAAACAAAAAGTTTATTCTTATTACAGAAGAGAAGAGGCAAACAGTCCAAAATCCTGGCCAAACCTGTCATGGTTACTGTACGTAGGCAATTACACAGCATTAATTTCTCAGTAAAGGTAAGAGAACACAAGGAAGAATTAGTGAAGAAACCAAATTGCACTATTTGGTTTGTAGAAGGGTCTCATCCTGCCCAGGTATTGCTGACACAGAACTGATAAATGCACAGCAATGGAGTACAGAATGAGAATGTCACTTCACCTCTATATATTACACTCTTCCTTTCAGATCCTCATAGAAATTAGGAGTGAATCAGTATGGGAGACCGAAATCTCACCAAAATCAATACAAAAGAAATTAAAGATGGTGAATTAACTATAAAGACTATTAGTGCTCAGGAGTTATATTCAAGGTAAAAGATTACACTGAAACAGAAATTAAAGGGATAAACAAAGACAGCTCATTACCTTACTTAATTTTCCCTTTTATGAATTAAATTTATATTTTAGAAGTTTTGTGTTTTCTTTCCAGTCAAAGCTTAAGTTCTATAACTCATCCAGAACCAGAATTTTTATTGTCAAAGTCTTCAAAGTTCCACACATTAAATATATGACATGGCATGAAACAACCTTCCTCTGAAAATGTAGCAGAGAATAAACAACTCAGAAATAACATATTCCTCAAACCTGGGTTTAACATGAATCTCGTGGAAGATGTTCAATTGCACCTGCTCAGAACCCAAAGTCAATTGTGATGCCTCTAAAACCTCCAAGAGTGACAGTGCAGCTCCATGTGCTTGGAGATTTTTTTACAACTGTCCTCTGAGGGGTAAATCCCCTGAGGATGCTGTCCATGAAGGAGAATTAATATCACCACAGTACTTGTCTGGCCATGCAAGGGATGGTGCTCAGGGGCCCTGCTGTGCTTACAGCAGCAACAGAGCCAAGAAGTCCTACTGTGCTTGTGAAAATAACTGGCTTATTTTTGAGCCAGAGTTGGTTCTTTTATGTCCTGACTCAAAATACAACACATCTTTATAACAGTTTGTTGCTGTTGTTTTTGCCTTTTTTTTTTTTTTTTTTTTTAATAACAGAAGTTTTTGTAAACTTTTAGAAAAATGATACCAGGTTTGGCCCCAACCCAGTAAAGCACGTTTAACCTTCTGCATGTCACTAGTTTCTGAAATCAATGGAACTGCTTGCAGCCTGAGAGTAAATCATGTGCTTCAGTGCTCCACCACAATAAGACCTTAACAATTGTTTTCTTCTGTACAGTTAATTCTAGGAACCCTCACAGAGGCTCAATGACTTTCACAGATGATGAAGAATCTCTGCTATAGGTAGGAGGATACCTTGCTAAACTTCTCCTTTTACAGCTTTATAGCCTTAAGTCCCATTTCTTTGTCAACCTGGTACCAGAAATTGGACCTTGTTGGAGACACAGATTAGCTATGAGCAGAGGGAGTTGGGTGCATTTGTAAAAGGGAGGCCTTTCCTGGCAAACAAAGAAAGGAAGTTGTATATATATAATGAAATAATTATAGATATGGAAATTATAAGTGCAGCAAATAAAGGGCTCCTTTAGCTTTAATACTGAAAACAGTTTAGATTGTTTTTTCCCACAGAGCAAAAACTCACATTTCTGCAAGACTGTCTTCAAAGAGTATTTGGGGTTCAGAACTTTATTCATGAATGTTTCATTGAGCACTTTTATTTGCTCTACAAACTATAAGCAACACTTCAGAGATCAAGCACTGTGGAAAGCTTGGAGCAAGGTGCAGCTTGGCTGCTTGCATGGGGCGGGTGATTAACAGTTTGACTTGGAATACTTCAAGTACCCCAAATTACTGTAAACACCTTTGGAACACCAGGACCTATATCACTAAGATAGTTGTACAAAATAATCATCTCTGTTTTCTCTGGGAGAAAAATCATTGAAGTTTGGATAGACTCATTCTTAAAAGCACAAAGCTGGGAGGAACTTTTGAACAAAAGCTAGAAATAAAATTGGCAATTTTTTTCCTAAATATTTTTTATGACTTGCCCAGACAATACCTAACAAATGGCTTCACTTTAGCAAGAAAAAATAGCCTTCCTTTTCTGAATAGCAATCCTTTTTTTTTCTTTTTCGTGCAAAAACCCCCAGAGATTCAGACCTACTTGTTGCTGGCTGAAGAGCCCTCTTCTACAAGAAATCAGTTTCTGATGAAACCTGTTATGTGCATTTAAAGTGGGAAACCACTCTCAGCTTTACCTCAGGATGCTGAAGTGTTTTATGAGCTAGTGCTTGTGATGTCAGCCTGAAAAATGCTACTTAACATTGTCCCCCTCAAAGAAAAACCCAAACATACACACACACTGTTAGCCACAGGGCAAATCATCCCAGAGTTTTGCAGTGAAGAAGTGGGAGCAGGTTCCTTCTGTTTCTTGCTGGATTTGTACCAATGATCTCATTTTTCTCAGTTGCCCCTGCATCCACACAGCAGCTCCTGCACTGCTCCTGCCAGGCTGTGTGAGACTCAACACAGGTGAGAGCCCTGACTCCTCCTTACCTGCAGTGCCTTCATACAGAGGGCAAAATGGCAAATTTATAACAGTGCCAAGCTTAATTAATTTACCTCAATTTGTGGGCAGGGCTGCTGCTCCTTTGGCGTGGTGTAAATACCCTGTGCCCTTCCAGCTGCAGCTGGGATGCACCTTGCTCTGCAGAGGGTGAGGAAGAAGTCATGAACAGAACATTGCCTGGATGTGCTGATGAGGATGAAGGCAGTGCTCAGGGTACTTCCCCTCTCTGATGTTTGATTTGTCTGCTTCCCTCTGCATCCTTTCTCAGGCAACAGCACTGGAGGTTTGTCCACCCTAACTTCTCCATCCACACTGCTTTTTTTGAAGTGGAGAGATGCCTTGAATTCACTATGAGAGGTAAAAAACTAATTCCTAGCACCCACACCTGCCTGAGTTCAGTGATGTATTTCAGCCCTGCACATCTGACATGCAATAAAATATCAGCATCTTACAGTACCAGATACTAATTAGAAAAAGAAATGTGTTAGATGTCAGGCCTCAAGAAAGCAAACTTAACATTCTGACAGCAGCTGGAGAGTGATAGCCATAATCAAGCATTGTCCCTGCTTAGATCTGTGCCAAACAACCTCGCTTACTACCAGCTAATTCTCCATCTGAGACGATCTTTCTTTACGATTCCAAAGAAACATGTTGTCAGTTCCCACCTGCTGGCATTGCTAGAAATAAAACCACAGTTGATTGGATGCAATAGGTCAGCAGAATAGTGCATTGAACTGTTGTTTGTGCTTCCAAGCTGTGTTACGGGGGGATTCACTAACATTTATTAACCCTTTCTCAAATCATGGCTTTTGTTATGCTTTTATGAACAGGAAGGTTTCAAGGATGAAAACACATCTTTTTAGGAATTTCAAAGGAAGCAAAATTAGGGCTGGCTGCCAGGCTAAAAGTTCGATATAATTTGAAAACCAAAATATATTAGAGAAGAAAGAAAATGCAGATGTCAGCCTAGTGACACAGAGTAATCTATTTGCTCAGTGCTTGTATTTTCCTACCAATTTTGTATTTTTCAAAAAGGACAATAAAAGAATTGTGCTCACTGCTAATTAATGACAAGCTGGTAAAAGCATCTATCCATTGTTCCATTTATTTCTTCATTTCCAGCAGTTAACAGCCCTGTTCTGAAATGAATCAATGTCGTTTACACAATGTTGTCACCCCTATTGTTTCTTTATCATCCTTGCATTTTCATAAATTGGAGGTGTTAATGGCTTCTCTCAGAGCTCTAAAATGTATGCAAAATGGTAATCCATCCCCTAAACAATTCACATTTAGGCAGGCACCCTCTTAAATATATTTACTATTAAAATGAATCCTTTGTTTGGATCTAACCCTATCTGTTTGTTTTCTAAACACTGAATCGAAGCAGGTATGCAGAATCTCATTTTAAGTAGGGACTATCAAGAACCCCTGTCCTTTCAGGAACCTGGTGATTTGTCTATAGAGATGAAAGAGTCTGGGGATTTTTCTAAAGGAGTGATATCACGTATACGTGAAATTGTCTGTCAGGTTTTGAAGGAAAAATCAAGGGTTTGGTGCAAAGATTACCAATGCAAGGAAAAGAAAGACATTTACTGCCGTTAGTGGTCTTTGGTCTGGGCCCGAGTAACATCACTGTGTGCCCTCTCAGAGACTGGAAAGGAAACCACGACATTTATCCAGCATGCTTTAAAAGCAGCAGACTGTCCTTGCTGATAGCTTTAATATCTTTGTTATTCAGAAGTGCAGTAGAGTCAGCACTTAAATCTTTGCGTGATTGGATCTGTAAAGTTTGTGGGACAGGCTGCACCTTATCGTCTATGCAGAGATCTGCACGGGCACCTGGACGGCTGCTTACCACCTCTTGTAGTTTGCATCAACTTAAATGTTCTTGTTCTGAATTATATTTTATAAGCTTTACAAGCTTTTTAAAGTAAATTCTGCACAGTTAAATGGCTTCATCCCTCTGAAATATTTTTTCCATTTGTTTTTAAGAAGGTCATTATCAATGTTAATACATTATGCACTTTCCTGAGCCTGACTGAAAGTAGTTTAAATCATCGAGTTTCATTTCATTGTTATTATATTACTTTGGGTCAGCACCAGAATGAACTGCATCAAATCAACTTTCTAGGAATTATATGCAGTTAAAAGATAATTTCCAGAATCAAGGTGCAAACATCTTAAAATGAGACTTCAAACATATTCTCACCTGAGTGTAATGAGAATTTACTGGGATATTCTGCTGGCATAAGGACCAAGATGAAAAAGAAAAAACCTAAAACGCTAAAACAGAAATAGCTGACAAATAGACTGGGAAGATTTCAACATCTTAAAAGAAGAGAGCATTGGTGGCAACAGAAACAGCAATCTGAATTAAAAAACCTAAAACATTACTTAAAACATCGTTTGGGTACTTCTGTTTAATTCACTTTTGTTTCAAGTTGCAGAATCTATATTGCTTAGAAGTGACACTGGAGTTCTCCAACAATGTATGATTGTGCGATCTGCGCTGCTTAAAGGATGGATCCTTGGAGAACTGACACAGAGAGAGAAGATCAAGGCTTGGCAGTGACCGTAACATGCTGCTACACAGCAGGCAAACATTGGACTCGAGCAGCTGCACCAAGGCGGGTTGTGCTGCCTTTTTCCTTTATGCTCTTGTTTTGACTTGTGTTAATCACCCATTGTTCTAGGTGGGAGAGCTAAATTAAAGGACAGGGCGATCGAACAGAGCTCCCATTCAATTAGAGGAAGCAGGTCACCGCAAATTCTGCTGCACAACGAGGTGATAAGCAGAAATTAGAAGAATACCTGGAGAGGTGTACTATTTAGAAGTAGGCACAACAGCCTAATTTAAAGTTAAATGAAAATATTTTGTAGCCTTCCCAAATGTTCAACATCCTTTAGCATTAAACAATGTAAATCTCAGAAGTTTGCATTTTGCTATCAAGTTACAGCACAAATTTTTAAGGGTAGAAGTGTAACCTAATGGGAAGATAAAAAAAGATAAATGGAAACAAACAAACAAACAAAAAAACACAAAAAAAACCCTTTGATTTTTTGTGCGCTGTTTTGGAATACTCCTCACTGTGTTCATGCCAGCCAAACTAGATTGCCATTTCATAAATAAGCACGGAGAGAAGTTTGACTGTGTAGAACTTCCACCCTAATACCTGGGATGTTGGGATCCACCAATGAGGGAAATCACTGTGAATCATGGCTGGGTTTAGATACACTCTCTATCAAATAAAAAATGACAAGTTTCAGACATTTCATAAGAATAAACATCCTCATAAGATTTCAAACCAAATATTCTTGGGCGTGGAGGTTTTGAATAGACTTTGAATGTGAATCTAAAACTGTCACAGCCACAGAGCTCCTGAGAGTTTGCCAAGCACTGCTCACTAGCTTTCCCTAAACTCTGTGGGATCTGGGGATAGCAGCATGCATTTATCTTCTAGGAAGGTGGGCTGGGATTGTTTGGTCCAGAATCACAGAATCACTGCTTTGGAGGAGAACTTTAAGGTCGTCGAGTCCCACCCAAATCTACCCATTTGTGTCAGCTCCTGAGCTAAATTAGTGGTAACACCTTTCAAGGAGTCTTAATGACCCATCTGCACTCTGGGGACATCTCTCAGGCTTTTTATTTGTTATATGTACCAGCAAATCCCTCTGTGGGGTGTGGAGTACACCTTTCCTGGCTAGAACAACACGGATTGAAGGATAAAGCGTTGGTCATAACCGTGTAGGAGTTAATTTCTCTCGATGTGATGATATTAAAGTGCATCTCTGGGACATTCACAAGATCTGATTTGGAAAGAGATATCAACAGTTCCCCAAAGAGCAATAATGCACACAGTCCAGGGATACAAAAAAAATTGGAAATATTGTTCTCCAACTATATCTAGAAATGACACAGTGCATAAATCCATCCTCTTCCTGTGGCATAATGCAATTTTTGAGGCTTCCATGCTCCTACACTGCCATGTCCTCTATTTGCTATACTCTGTCCTGGGACAGATCCCTGTTTTTGTGGTGCAAGTGAGGAGTGGTCATTTTTGATCACAGCAAGTACTCACAAACTGTATGTGAATTAACAAAAGGAGAAAAGAGACAGATCTGGAGCTGCTTTCTATAGATTTCAAATTAAATATTTTAAATTTATAGAAATGGACAATATAACTTTATCTGCATTCCTTTTTTAACCCAATGAGCATAACCCTCAAACATAACTTAAAAAATCAGGATTTCCTATTACCTCACTTAAATATGATGACATTTGCTCTACAACAAAGCAAACAGCAGCATTTCTCTGTTCTAAGTCAAAGATAGGAGGAAAAATAATCAAACACACATTGTTGTTTGCCAGAAGAGTCCTCAAGTATTTTGCAACATATATTTTTCAGAGGTATCACCTGAAAAATTTATCTTTGAATAAGATTGAAATGTGAGGTCTGGCAAGGTATTCTGAGTCTGGATTTTTTAAACCTAATTCTGTTGCAAATGTAACTACTCTGATTGTTTTGATTTAATCAAAACTGGCTGTTAAATCTTTAATTCTAACGTCTTTTCAATCTTTGCTCAAAGTGACACATATGTACTCCGTGACTGTGCATTGTGAAGTTAACAACTTGTTATTTGGCCTATCAGTTGTTGAATATTCAGCCCCTTGTTGGAATTGTTCAAAATGTAAAACTATTTCTGCCTTTATCATTCCTGTCTCTCAATTCATCCTTAGAGATCATAGCTTTTCCAGAAAACAATTAAGAAAAATACAGAGATGTTGTATTTTTAACTTCTGAGGCTGAAGGTTTCCAGACTTGCTTTGTAGCTGAAGAAGAAAAAGAATAAGGAGGAGGAAGAATAAAGTATATATTTCATCTTCTAGTGATAAGCCAATATTGAAATATACCTGTTTTTAAAGACTTAGTCAACAGCTTAATACAGAAATAAAATAGTCCAGGTATTATTTTAAGATAACCACAGGAGTTACCAACTTCATTTTTGTATGAGTACATGATATTCTCTGAAAAATGAAAAATTAATTAAATCCCACAAATATTAGTTCTCCCTTTTTTTTTTTCTTTTAGCAAACACCTAAGCTCATGTTGTCTTTAGACTTCTGCATAATCAGAAGAAATAATTTTATTTAGTGAACGCTGTTCAACTCATTGAGGAGAAAAATCCTATTTACACAAGCCAATTAAGGCTTATAAGAATCTTCAAGAAATTAACATTAAAATTTCATAGTAAGCATTAAGATTTTCAAGTAAGGCTATCAAATACAAAATCAGACCATTGTAATTAAGGCCATCCTAGCAATTTTTCAGAAATAATTGCCAACCCTCACATATGTCACATCCAGTCATCTACATGCATACTTAGTGGCCAGAGTGAATTGGGACTGTGTCAGCTGATTATTTCTCTAATCAAACACCCCTTTGATTAAATGAAGCATTGCTTGAATATCATTGAATGGAATTAAACAGAGAGTATTTATTAAATTGTTTCTAGCTACCATTGCTGTTGGGAACATTTGAAGCAAGTCTTGTTCATATTTGTTTGGGGTTTTTTTTCATTTATCATTGAGAGCAGCTGTCATGCCTGGACAAGTCAGCATTTTTATGTCATTTGTGTAAGGAAAAATACTTGTGCTCTTTGCCTAACAAATCTTTAACCTCTCACTCATAAATTATCTACAGAATTTAGCCACAGTTTGTTCAGAGTATGTTTCATATTCTATCAAGCAAACTAGAAAAAACCCCATGCTTAGCCAGAGGCTGAAGAGTTCCATGCATCTGATCTAAATCTTACTGAAATCAGTAGAGACTCCTAGAGACTTTGGTAGGCTCTGGATGAAGCTCTAGGTGTTAGCTTGAGGGACACATTATTTTTGTGTTATTTTTGTCTCATGCCACCTACCCAGTAGGCTTGTTTGCACCTCCTGGGCTGGGCTGGGCTGTGACTCCAATGAAAGGATCATGTCTACTCTTATTTAGCTTTGATTAACATCATTAACCTATCATGCACTGGAGTGACTTGCAGAGCAAATTGGTAAGCCAATTTCAGCAAGCCACATAAAGCAAGGAACAGCTTGGATTGTCAGATAAACATGCCCAGAGGTGCAGTTAGGATGCTGAAATTATTAGGTGAATGATAGGGAGCCAAAAAATCAGTGAGCCACTTGAGCAGAGAGTATAAACATAAATATCCAAAAGCATGCCACAGTGCATGTGTATTTTATGTTGATGTGCTAATACATTATCTGCTAAGGGTTTATTTAAACCATTTTTGTATTCTCTGCAATTCATTTATCTGCATAAAGAAGAGCCACTAACAGGACAGTGCCTTATGAACAAGCAACCCTGTATGGTTTCCACTGCTGTTTATAATTCTTCATGCTCATATCTACAATTCATGAGCAAATTGGCTCGTGAATGTTTCCATAAAGGTTGAACAAAGTATGGTGCTGTTAACACTCGCACTGTCATGCACAGAATCAAAATGTGCCCACTCTCATTCTATTCATCACAGCTCAAAGACATTTTGGCAATGATATTATCCAAATATTATTAAAACTTTGAACCCTGTCCCCATAAATTATAGCAAAATGGCTTCAGAGCCATTAGGCAAGGAGGATGTATGGGCTCCAGTTGCTTTGGAGTAATTATGTGCTTAAAAGGAAGCGTGGCTAAGCATTCTACCAGTAAAACGAGAAAAGCTATGATCATTTGTTACTGCTTCAGTGCTGTACACAGTACTGCTCACACAGGTCAAGCCAACCTTACAGCAGGACAATTATCTGCCTAGAGAGACCAAACATCTGTTATTAAGTACGCAGAGGCACCAGTGCAGCATGCTAGAAATCTTGTCCACTTCATTGGTTTGGCTTATGGTAATGTACTTCAAACACTTGGCTAACGCTGTACAACATCCCCCCTTTCTTATTGTTACTGCAACAGTTCAGCTTTGAAATATGCAGTACCTTCACTCCCCCATTACTTCCTTTAATATGTGCACAGCTGTTAAAGATGATGGTGTAACTTTAGATGAGTTGCTCTTTCTCTTCTCTTTTTATTTTTTTCCCTCTCTCTCTTCCCCCCTCTCATTCTCTTCTTTCCTCAAAATGTGTTCTGAACATTCTTGTACATTTGTAAGTTACTCACTGAGAGTCACTGTGGAGAGAATATGAGTGGTGCAAAAGTGCAGGGACATGCAGTTTTTACATTATAAAACAAAAGCTTCTTGATTTCAAACATTCCCTAAGCTGGCTGGAGAGGCAAAGGTCTCCTTTTCACACAATGGTTATGAAACAACACATTTAAAACAAACAGCTCAGGGAACAGACATCACTTCCCTGCACTCACTGACAAATTGGTAGAATGATCCTCTCCTGCCAGGCTGATTATTCACCTGAAGTGAGGAGATTCTGAACTGTACTCAATTTACTCCACTTTTTAAAAGCTCTGATGTTAATATACAACTATTTCCCCCCTCTGATAGAAATTGGAGATGTAAGTGACACATCTACTTTCACAGGGCATAGCAAAAAATGTAAAAGACTAATGAATGGGTGGCAGAGATGTCAGGGTTAGAAATTAGATCTATCTTATCTGTCTTGGGTTTTTCTGAGCAGCCTATCACAGAGTAATAATCAAATTTTGAAGGAGATTTTAGGTGAGAGAACTACAGAAATCAAAGATCCTAGAAGTTTTTTTTCATGCTTTGAGGAAAACTGTACTGCTTCTGCATTTGCTCTATGCACACTGTACTGCAAAAAGAGGAGCTGATACAACTGGCAGATTTATGCCATCCTGAGATTCTATCAGCACACACTACTCTTTAAAACAACCCAGATTGCCTTGTGCTAAAAGCAAATGAGAATAATACCCTGGGGTGAAAAACACAGGTCCATACTGCGGCATACATAGGTAAAAAGTACAAAAAAAGAAAAAGAAAAGATGAACATGATCACAAGAGCTTAAAACAACCCTATGTCAAAGATGATACTATTGTGTAACCACCAGATTATTTTACCCCATAGAGAAAAAAAGGCTCTGGAGGAAAAGGCATACCTCATCACTGTGATGTGTAGCTCACTTCAGCCATTCCCATCTACGTTATGTTCCCTTTTCACTGTCTGTGCCTGGGAATAAAAGGCCAGTTAGGCAGAGAGCTTGAAATTGGATCAGCAAAGAAGAGTGTGTCTTATGTCTGAACTTTATATTCACTCATGCCTAGCCGCAAAGGAATTACAGAATCAATTCAAAACATACCTATAAAAATATTTTAATTAGCTTTTTAGTAATATTTAGTATTTTGAAACTCAAATATACAAGGTAAGTTTTAAAATAATTTTTTTAAGATTTAGGCACATTTTCCATGAATATTTATCTGATTTGACTTTGAATCACTTGGTTACATCCTTCTGAGTTCCTAAAGAAAATAAATAACCATGATAGGGCAGAAAAATGACATTTTAAAATTTGGAACGCCACAGAAATCAATGGGAGCTTTGTTTAAAAACCACAGAAGCCTCTGGTTGAGATATAAATAGTTTTCTGTCTCAAATCACTATAGTTTATAAGAAGTACTCATGATAATCCAGGTGTTTGTTTTCAAAATGGGGCCACAAATTTACTGATAAGACTAGTCCAAAAGAAGAGTTTATACATGTCCCATACATATTTACTTCTTTACAAAATGGCCATTTACATGGTGTAGACGTATAAATTAAAGATGCATCACACTTGCTTTTACAGAATATATCAAAGCAAGTTCATGAACTCAGTTTTTTAAAATTCATTTCAATACCATTAGCAACCAAACAGGACAATTAAAACCCAGCTGTAAAATAACACTGTTTGTCAATATGTTCACAAATAGGGGTGCATAACTTTTGTGTCAGTGTAAGAGAAGTGACAATTGCTGAATTAGAATCACAAAATCACTTTGGACAAGACATCTAGGATTATTAAGTCCAATCAACACTACTGAACTGTGTCCCTAAGTGCCACATCCATATGTCCTTTAAATACCTCCAGGGATGGTGACTTAACTGGACAAATTGTTTCAATGTTTGCAACCCTTTCAGTGAGTTTGAGGTCTAGGACTGGCAAATGAAACAGAAGAGAAGAAACTAGGGTTGTTCCACAAAGTCCTACATTTTTTGGTAGACATCCCTTCCGAAGAAGGAGGCAGCCAACTGCTTGGAGTGATCAGTGTATTCACACTTACAGTGAAGGTTACTTTGGATCCTGTGGGCTGTCAGTGGGCACCAGTACTCACCTGGTGATGCCTCACCTGCCAGTTGCAAGTGTACCACTTGTAAGAAACTAATCAGCATGAGTAAAGGCTTCAAAAGAAGTTCCTTGAGATCACTGGCTAAAAGAAATTCTGTCAATGCAAAGGTGGGAAGGTGAAAATCCCATGCAAAGAAAATGTCATAAATATTCAACCCTGAGTGATGGGTGCTGCACACAGTGCATATTAATTAATGCAGTTTTGCAACTCCCTGCATTCTTTCTTTCTATGTAACTATTGTCAATTATCACAGCCCTTCATAAAGCAGACAGCATGTCAGTGTCTTGCACAGCTCTCCATGTAGCCTAGTGCTTGACTGAGGAAGTGCACCCATTCAATCTTTATGCTCAATTATACCATTTTTCTTTATTCTCTTGTGGAAGGAAAATTACACACACACCCAGTCACTTCACATTTTTGTACTGTGACCAAAGGTTTTTCCAAGAAATGTTGCCTTCTATGTACTGTAAAAAAAACAAACCAAAACCAACCTGGAGTATGAGAGAAATCTGTGATAGCATTTCAGGGTAGAGCTCAGAGTTTATACAGCAATAGCTCATCAAAGAACCTCCTTCTTCTGACTGCCTTGTCCAATGCCAGCCTCAACCTTCTTTCCATTCTCCCAAACATCTCTAACAGGCCAGTGGAATTTTATTCCATCCCTTAATATTTTTTTTTTTAAATTCCATTTCTATATTTCATTTAAATATTGTTTGCCCCAGAGATGTAGAGCTACTGAAATAGATTTCAAGCAAAGTTTTCTTTATCCGAACAGGTCTCCAAGAAAAGAGGAGAAACCCAACAGAAAAAAAAAAAACCCACAAAAAATACAGGTTAAAAAGGAGAAGCGTGGGAATGAGCTTGTCAAAGAGGGTTTTTGATCAGTCTCACAAAATATTTGACTATGTGAGGAGACAAGTACAAGAAGATGAAATTTTCCGTATAAGAAAACTCCTCCACAGTCTAGTTTCAAAACAAAGAAGTACACACATTAATGTCAGCAGTTCTGTGCCAACTGATTAATTTTTGTAATCTTGTTTTAGGTTTTCTCTTCAATTGTCAGTTGTAGTTTCTTAAGAAATCTGCACGCAGCTGCATTTTTAAGCACTCTCTCTACTCAAATGAACTAATCTCTTATATTGTACTTGTCAAAAAAATCCCTTTCAATATTAGTTTCCCCTTGGAAGGAATAATTTATGGCAAAGAACATTTTCTCAAGACCTTTCCTTATCAGGAGGACATATGTGAAACTGTGGGCATAATTTCGTACTATTTTTTGCCTTCTTGATAACAAACAGTTTGTGTTACTAAAGCACTTCTTTATGCAGGTGGATGATAAAACCATCCTTCAACCTGAAGAAAAATATTTCCTCAAGCAGCTATGATTGCACTTCCAAACTGCTCAGAAGAACAGATATTTTTGCAAACTTATTTTGAAGCTTTCCTATGTTGATATGACAAAGTCACTGCTTCCTGAGAGCAGCTGCCTGGTACTGTCATAAGGTATAGCCACTTTCAGGCTTTGTTTGTAAACAAAGGGCTTCCTGTGACATAAAGAATACTCCAGGTATCAAATTCAAAGCCTCCATGAGAAATTTGAATATTCTTTTTGCTACGGCAGCTGCTTTCTCTCACTGCTGGATGGTGGTGGAGTTGGAAAATAACCTAAAGATGCAATGAAAATTCAGTAGCCTACAGGGAAAAATCTTTCAGCCCATTTTTGAGAAGACAAACATCCAACCAAAACATTAACAGTTTCAGTAAGCAATAATCACCCTGGTTAGCAATCTAAGCAGGGATTGTACAAACATGGTGATGAAGCTAAAATCGAATATTAGTATGGTCTTTCTAAGTTTAGTTGGTAGATTGAATCAGGAAAAGTGCCCTGTCTAGACAGCCTCAGCTTTATAAATAAAGACCCCACTCCCTGTTTATCCAGTCCTTTTATGTGTTCACTTGAAGATACAGACATGCACACACACAAGTTCACCCCAAGGTTTAAGAAAAGCAATATATTTCTTTCACAAAATATATTAGACACTTGGATTCAAAATTATAGAGACTTTCTGTTGGGCCTTTCAGCAATTCTTGTAGTGTTTATATAAGACTGCTTCTGACATTAAATTATTTGCAAATGTTCCTCTTTTTGGGGGGGATTTGGAGCCAAATTATAATAAGCAAGAGCAGATTGACCCAGATTAAAAGATACAATTAGTCTGTCTGATTAGTAAACCTAAAAAGTACTACTTACACTAAGTTATTGTTTTTATGACAAAAGAAGACATCCTGGCAGAACAATAAAGTCAGTGCCATGGAGAAGAACCTTGCAATTTACTCCAAACAGTTTAAAAAATCCAGTTTAGAGATACAGCAATTTAGTAGAGCTGAAATATTATTATGCCAAAGGTAAGTAGCAATACAAGTAAATACATTGTAACTGTATATACCTGACTCTCATATCAAAGCCATTTTTTTCTACTGGCATGGGTGAAATTTTAATCATATGCAAAATCCCATGGAATAGACTAGGGTCTTACAAAAAATAGGTTTTTTTCCAGTAAGCATTCAGACCCAAACCAACTTTACAGCTCCCATGGGAACCTATCTTGGTACAAATTGAAATGAAAATTAGGTCTTCATGTGTGTAAATATATACACATGTATATTTTTATTTACACAGATCTAGAACTACAAAATTATTCCTTTAGGAACCCAACCTGAAAATATTATATATTGGCTAAATTTAATGATAAACAATGCATCAGTCACTACTTGTGGAGTGGGGGAAGGAAGAACTGAATCCATTTGCAAGCCTATAAACCACTATGATTAATTAAATAAATACAGTAAGAGTATTATACTCTGTAAATATTATTGTGATCTGAACTACTTCCATTCAAGCATCCCAAAGCAAAGCATCACCCCCATTCCTCCTGAGCCTGAAAGGTGTGTTTTTTGTGTGAACCTGTCACATGGCTCAGCTGTGGCTGCACACAGCAGTCAGCAAAGTGAATTGTGGTCACAAATCATGGGCATCAATGTTGGACAATGAGGAATCATCAGCAGGAATTCTTCCCAGCCTGGAAAAGCTGGTGGTCATTGTGACCTGAAAAGGTTCTACCCTAATGGGCTACATTTCATCAACCAACCCAAAGCTGGCAGTTCCACCATTTGTGCTTCCAAGTCTGCTGAGCCAGTTGCACGCCAGTGTTACTGGTTTTACACACTGGCTTCCCAAACTGCTTATAAAACACAGGTCACAACCAGGAGCCATGCCTTGTTTCCCCTCACAGCAGATCTCTTGAGTCCATCAAGAAATAGGTGGTGGGTTTGTTGGCTTTTTTGCTAGGGTACACTGCAGAACCTTTGAAGAGAGGCCATCATCTGATTTTGAAAGGCTCAGAATAGCAGGATCTCCAGACAGCTCTCTCAAGTGGGAAATAACAGATTTTGTTCCAATCTCTCTCCCATACAGAAAATATGCTGATTTTCCCTCATTCTGGGAGGCAGTTTCCCATCTGCTGCTGAGTACTATGATGCTATAACTGTGTCCATACTCTAAGCAGTTTCAGGATGACAGTGAAATGTGCATTTTTAAGTCTAAAGGGAGAAGGAAAAGCCTGATGTCGAGACAGGAAGCTGATGAGTCTTGTAATAGCTGACTCTGCTACACACTGTCTTTGTGAGAACAGGAGATGAGCAAAAAAGTGACCTGCAAGAGATAGGAAGAAGCCTGGGAAGAATTTGATGAATATTTTGAGAGTCAGAGTCAAGATTTATGCAAAAAAACTTATTTTGGATTACTATATTCATGCTTCCACTTTAGGATTATTTGTGAACGTCTGTCTGTATAGGTACATATTGTGGCACATCTTCATGTGTATAGGTAGCTATGTGAGAAGTCAGTCCTGCCCTGTGTGTCCATCATCAATACTTCATGGGGGCTTTTTGTACAGAGTACATTTAGATTTATTAAGTGCAGGCCCAGATTTTATGGCAAATGACATCAGGGCATTACAATGAATTGGTGACTCAAAATCATGACTGCAAAGACAGCTTTAATGAGTTTAAAAATAAGTAATAATACATTGAGTTGAAGACTAGGAACAGGAAAATTTTTCCCTTCACTCAGGGAAGTTTCACAGGGCAGCTGAATTAATATAATTGTTATCAGCTTCAGAAGAGTGGGTTTGCTCCACCCCACCTAATCAACCTTAACTGAACATACAGTTAGACACTTATTCAAACCTTGAAATGAGATTTTTAAAATTTTTCCGCAAGCTATTAATTACTGTAAATGATCCATGAGGCAGAAACAACACCCTCAGACCAGAACTGGACTTCTATGATAAGTCCCAAAATCCAGCCCTCATACAGAAAGCACAGTGAGCCCAGGTAGTCATGATTCACCTTTCCAGACTGCATCCAGCATCAATAGTGATCACACAGCCTCCTGAAAAATAACTATTATTTATGGTGGTATTGACATGTGTGCCATTTCTGACAGTGTGAGCTGGGATGATGCTCCTGAGTCTTCCCAGACAGCAGCTCTGCCTCTGTCAGATTCTCCTGAACCATAAAATTCCATCTCTAAACAGATCATCCTTTGAAATCTACCATCAACTTTTTTTTTTTTTTTTCTCTCCTGTGTTTGTAGGACTTTTCTTGTCCTGGTTCAAATAGCTGAGGAGACTTCAGAGCTGATAGAACTTTCCTAAATGATTCTTAATTGTGTGCCAAGAAGTTTCAACTTGGGCCATTCCTTCTCCTTCTACTTTCCCCTTTCAAATCCCCCATTAAGTGAAAACAATGTATTTTACAATAAACATACCACTAAACACATCCATATATAGACTGATTTGATTATTATTGCAGATCAGCTCTGATTTTTCCAAAGCAACTTATCTTAGTCATCACTATACAACACAGAAAAAGTCATAAAATGAGAAAGCAAAAAAGAAACTCAAAACCTTCTCTTTAAAATTCCTCATTGACAACGTCTTCTTTATGTATTCTATTTTGCCCTAAGTGTTTCTCTAATGCTTTAGTAACTTGCTATCCTCTGCCTACAATGAAAGTGAGCCAAGCAGAGCACGTGCTTAGGAGGGCACATTTTTTATGCAATAAAGAAAGTGAAATATCCCCCTGAACTTAAACTTCAGGCTTTGGGAGATAGGAGAAAAGTCAAGGAAAGTGCAATGAGAATATGCTTAAAACGCAGAGTGAATATCCATACTGCAAAATGACTATATAATATATAATTAAAAGTTCTTGGCTGCTCAGTGTTTTGTCTCATCCCCCTTAAAAGCTGCATTGTGACACAGGAGCCAGCATCAACTCTAATTGTGTCACCAGTAACAATGACAGTTATTATTACTTTTTATTACATGCAAATTCTCCATTTGTTCCTGAAGCTAATACGGCCTTTAATCTGGTATCAGTACAACATAGGTGAATTCTGTTTTTACTGGCAACAACATATTCCCTGCTGGGAAAATATGACCCATCATGGAAAAGGCTTAATCTTGAAATTCAGCTATTTTTTGTTTCTTGGTGGCCTCTAATTGCAAGCTTGAGGCAGTGCACAATAATTATCAGTCTGCAAGCATGAAAAGGAGTAAATGCCAGTCAGGCTATATGGTTGCTTTGTGCACACAACACGTAAAGAACTCTGCCATGTCAGTGGTGGGCTGGCAGCTTTCTTCTTCAGTGTAATGGCAGTGATTCAGCTGGTAACTGGATGAAAAATTGCAGCAGGTTTCCCTGTTATGATTCTTTCATGCATCTCTGTCAATGACAGTTTACGTTCTGGGATTGAGATCATTTGTTTCCTGTTTGCTCACAGCTTCAGGCTTTTCTTGTTTGCCACCATGGATTTACAGCCCTCCCCCCCAGCAAACCACATCTAAGGGGTTGAGGGATTACAAGGCTTAATACTTTACAGCTCAGCACATGTACAGAAAGTTGGAACTACTGTAAAAGGAATGATGACTAAATATTCCTGTGAAATAGATACATACACGTGTGCAGATATGTGTGTCTATGTAGAGAGAAGCCCACAGAGTAGTGAGATGCTAGACAAAAAGGTTTCTTAGCAGACTGTCTTCTCGTCTCCTCATAAACAGGCTAAACCTCAGACAGACAAGAAAATAAACACAAATAACCTTTTTAATATGTTTCTTTCCCTAATGATACTTGGAAAATGATAGTAAAAAAAATGCACACTCCAGAAGGCTTCAAACAGACCTTTCTGTAGTTTGATGAAAAAGATTTTGCTATCTCTAGACAGTCATTAAAAAAATTAGGACAAAGGCACAAGCATGAACTACCTGACACAGTGCATGTGTCATGCCTGCCTAGTAGGAGAGATGCTTTTACCCCATAGGCCAGATCTGAAATATTTTACTGCTGTGCTTCTCCCCCATCAATACATGGACGTTCCCAGTGCCCAGCTGCAGTAGGGAATTGCTATATGAACCAACATGTAAATATGAGCACAGACAGGAATGCAAAGGCTCGCATTTAACTCCTGCTAAAATTAACTGGAGCAGATTTCAGCCTTGAAAAATGCAACCCTAAGATCTCAGAATAAAACATGAGCCTACAGCAGTGAGACTAGAACAGAATGGTGAGTGTGTAATTAAATGGAGACTTGAATACAAGTTGCCCAATCTAACACCTTTCAGCTATCCTTTTTCTTTATCTAGGAAAGGAAGTATTGTTTGTCTTTATCACTCTTGTCATGGTCAGCAAAACTGGGTGAAATGCAGAGTTTGTTTGGTAAATGTCACCTGTTTTTTGTTTTTCTATTCAATAGCTGCTTAGAAGCAGTTTTGCTTTTCCTTGAAAGAGTATTTGTATTCAGAGAATTATTCGTGGTTGCCAGCTTATTCTCAAGCAGCTCATTACAAGCATTCACTCTTTAAGTACTTGGTTAATTTTGATTAGATAAATGGCTATAGGGATGTTTCTGTCCCTGACTAAATCTCTAAGTGTTCTGTTTCTTGATTAAGTACTCATGTTTACAAATTTACAACTCTCTTTCTAAGACTGTTCTTAAATATTTATTTAATATACACTCTTTCAAATATTACTGCCAATAAGAAAATAAGCTTTGTCAGAACAGTTCAAGCAACAATCTCTGGTGAGTGAAGTTTCAGAAGCAGCATTACTTGTTTGAGGGAGTACAACTGATGTCATCCTACTTAAAAACACAAACATGATATATTATATGGGTTAGCTGTAAGAAAACTAGCCTTATAGTCACAGTGTACTATATGAACCCCTCTGAACTCACTAGGATGTTTTGAAATAAAATGGCATAGTCAAATTTTTATAAATGTTTCTGGATATAGACCACAGAATCAAATCCACTGACATGTCCTTTTTCCTCTGCATGGTTCCAGAGTTGCAAAACAGTTGTGAAACTGTGTTCATCAGAGTTTATTACTGCTTACATCAGAATTATTACTGCACCATCAGAATGGTGCAAAGAAGCTTTTTAGAGGTGATCTTAGGCACCTAAACTGAGACAAACCACCAACATATAAGGCCCTTGTTTCCATCAGATTCACTCACATTTACTGTTGGTTGTATATAGGAATTCTAAGAATGAAGATATGACCTTTGGGGAAAACACTATTAAAAGATCTCAGCATCAAGTCCTGAATGAGGTTGAACTTTAAATATGAGTTCTTTGTGTCAGATGAAATTGAGCAGAAGAGCCTAAAGGAGGCAAAAGCCAAGCTGTAGCCTAGCAGAGGAGGGCCAGCAGAGGCAGCAAGGGAACACAAGGTGTAAGAAAAGAAACTAAACTCCTTTGCAGCAACTGTGTTAAAGCCAGTGTTTGAAATGCCTACTCTGAGCAGATTCTCCTGAAAAGAAAGGCAGGAAAAGGATAACCCATTTTGCCAACTGAGTCAAGCCACAGTCTCCATGCAAAACTGACACTAAGTATTTTACTCTTTACAAATAGTCTTTATAATTGGGATTTTTAAATAATCCTTCTTAAAAGGGATTGCAGCTGTAATCAATTTGTGGAGGGCTGTTTTAATAAGAAGCTGCTCGAATAGGATTAACTATGAGACCCTAGACCTCTTTCCTCCAGTCCTTAAACTCCTATTTGAAACATTTAGATACCCCATAAATTATTTATTGGTCTTACAAGGTGTCATCAAGCTAAGAAAATGATGCTTGACAAGTTGAAAACCGTAACCATTTCCACCAATTTGTTAACAGCCTCTCCCACATGGCATGTAATGTCTCACTTCTGCCTTGTCTTACAGGAACAGTAGTTACATTCACCCATTGCACCAAAAGCACATGTGGAGAGCTGTCAGACCTTGTGCATTCTGTTTATTTCAGGAAATGTTCCAGAAAATAATTTATAGATAGCTTGAAAATAGAATGTCAAAGTGGATTTCCTTTTTCTTGTAAGGTTCTTAAACAACAAGGGAATAGAAAAGCCAGGATTTTTCATTCCCTCTGTCTGCCAAAAAACCCCCTCTGTGATTCCTGAACTGCACAGATCAACACATATATAGGCATGCTATAGAAAGGAATACAGGGAAAATCTATGAGGGCTTTGGCCAAGAAAAGAGGAATCACCCCTTCACATCTCTCAGCAGCTCTATCTGTCTCCTAAGGTTGGAAAAAAGGCTACTGGATTTTTTTTTTTTTTTTTTTTTTTTTTTTTTTTTTTTTTTTTTTTTTTTTGGATTCTCCAGCAGCACTGGTTAGTGATGACTGGTAAAAAGACAGAGAGACAGGGATCTGGCTTAAGAATCACTTCAAGCATGAAGCAATCTGCATTTAGCAAATATCATCTTAAATCAGTCTTAATAATTCTGATTATCTGAGAAGGATAGAAACTCACTGCACCTGAAAATAGGTTTCTGCTCATCACTGCATCTTGTGGGACTGTAATACAAGGTTTCATGCTTGCTTTCCTCTGTAGGGTCTTAGCACTCTGACTCCCATGCTGGCAATGTTCAGTCATTAGTTACAGCAGTTTTGTGGGGATCCTAGGCCATAAGCACTATGTTTAAGTAGTTTGTTAGTTTGTTTGTTTTTATATATTTAGGTATTTACTTTTTACAACCAGCATGAGATTATAGGTTTGATCCTTGGTGCAGCCAATCTTTGTACCATGAAACCATCTGTGCCAGTGTATCACATAAAGCAATTAAAAAAAACCTGGTTAAACAAAGACTTCAAAGTGAGAAGCTCTAATTTATTACATGCTGTTTATTTACTGTATTATTCTACTAATACCTGGTCAGTCAGCCTTCCACAGCATTCATAAAACTGTCCATGAGACCAGGGCTCACGGGGGAGTGACCTGTAGTTTTGCAAGTGTACAGTTTCCACAGACAGAATCTGAAACTAAATCCACTTAAAAGCATAGAACTGGGGAAACTACAGATGCACACGAGTAAGGTTTTGTCTGATCTACTTCCTGATATAATTTCAAGTTCACTGAACTTCTTTGATGTTTGGTCATTTTAAGAGACAGTGACTGCTGAAAGCTTCTCCTCCGCTCAGCCGTGGTGCATGGACACAAAGGACAGCAACAGCTACCACCATTTCTTATGGACAATCGTGTACCTCTGACTATATCAGATATTTAAACATTGGGACTGGCTGTGGTCATTTAATAGAAAATCCCTGTGTCTCAAAAAGGGAGAAAACAGAATATGAAGTGAAAAAAAAATTAGAAAAAAAAATTTCCTTTCAAAAAAAATTAAGCTGTTTGTTTCTGACTCCTTATAGACATCATGAGATTATGGTTGGATTCTTTGTACAACCCATCTGTTTAGTATGAAGCAGTGTTAGTGTATCATGTAAAGTAATTAGAGGAACTGGTTAAACAAAGACTTCAAAATGTGAAGTGTCTGGCAGTCCTGCCTAAAATATTTAAAATACAATACAGTGGCTTTTCCACAAATTGCTCTATGAAATAGATAACTCCCAGCAGACTGGAAACATTAGCAGAGATGTCACTGAAAACACAAGCTTAGATTTAATGCAAGAACATTGTTGCTGTCTTCCATCTGATTTTTAGATGCTTGTATATGATTTTTAAGCCACTTCAGCACTATGTACTTCCACTTCACATTTACAAACTTGGGCATGATTGCCTCAGATATTGGGTGAAAGCAAATAGTATTTTCCCATTTTCCTCTGAAAATCTTGACTTTGACTGTTAAGGCACACAGTCAGCTGTAAAGTTACTGTAAATCACAAAAGGAAAGCACAATTTTTAGAAGCTAGCTGCAGTTTACAGGTGTGAAACATTTTATAAGAAATGCCTGAATATGAAGAAATATTTAAATATGAGTTTTTCCTTGTTCAAGGTAATTTGTAGAGCTTTTATTGCTGTACAGCCCTGCTTGTTCATGAACAGATATTTGTAGTATTAGGCAGACACACAGAAGCAAATGAGTTAAAAAGACACAGAAAGCCATATAATTTAGCAAGGGGAAAATGGAGAAATTCTTGAGATGCTAATAGAAAAGAAGCACATTGGCCTAGAAACCCCTTTTTGTTTATAATTTCATAAACGAAGTCAGTAGCCTGAGACAAGCCTGTCACATCTTTGGCACTGAACAAGGGTCAGTGATGGATAACTGACCTCCTTTCTCACTTTTATCAACAAATGTCAAAAAAGGCAAACAACAGCAATGACATCCTGCCCAAACAGCCAAGAGTGTTTCATTTTCTTTGCACTTCTGTTTCCTCTGTGCCTTTAATCAGGGCTGGGGGATGTAATTGCTCTGTCTGGGCACAGCTTAAGGCATGCTGTGCAACTAACAATTAGTTTAGAGACTGAGATCTATAAATTTTGAGAAAAGAGTAAGAGGATTTGGTGTGCTTGAGCTATCCTTTCTAATGAAGAAAAATATCACACCGGAAGGGACCCAGAGTGTTATCAAAGCAACTTAATATCATCTGGTAGTGATTTGTAGGCCCTCATAATCTATTGTGATCATGTTGAAGGGGGAGGAAAAAGTCCACGTGTTCCACTATTTATGAGATTTCCCAAACGATGGCCGCCATCTGTGCAAACGCCACTAATCTCAGCCACCGTCTTCATGGCAAATGGCTCCATGGGATTGTCCAAGGGAAGGGAAACACTGCAGGAATGTTGGGCTATTTATTGTTTATAAAAATAAACTGAGTGGACTAAGACATATGCGAGGAATTTATATCAAACAGCTGCAAAAGCAAGTTGCCTCAATAGGCAGGGTGCATCAATGATGCAATCGGACCACACCGAAAGATTTTCCTATTAATCTTAGGATATACATGGCATGCTTGAGACACTGATTTGTCCCCATCTACACCCAAAATCACCTCACATGGATATTCTTAAAGTCATTTCTGAAAACAGTTTATGTAGACAGAAACTGTTTTGTTATGTGAGTTTATTAACTATGTAAATATAAACAAGGTCTAAGGACAGTCTGTCCCCATAGAATCTTACCTCTCTCAAACATTCCCTCATTACTCTCTCAGCTAAACAAGCACAATGCAGATACTAATACTCAGTGTTAGTGAACCATGCACATCAAGATCCTAAGATCTGAAAATCCCTTGTTTTATGGTTAGCAGTCTACTCCCACTAAAGCCCTTTCCTAATTTCTTAATGAAGAAGACCAAATCCATCACGATGAGAAAAAATATTCAGTGAGAACAAGGAGTCAAGGATAACACCAAAATGACAAATGGTGTCACAGCAAACCCACAAAGTACAATATTTTAGAGTTGAGCCTGCATGACAGCGTCAGACAAAGGGAAAAAGAGAGCTGAGCAGAAACACCTTCTCACCTTTGTAAAGCTGGTTTACCAGACATGCTTGACACTGGAGAGACTCTTACTTTTTTAACTGTTAATGGGTTAGTATATGTACAGCAGCCTGTGGGAAATTCTATTTCTAGGTCTACGTGCTTGAAAACAGCTATCTTCCCTTTTCATTAAAACTGCATGCACTTTGAAATGCCTGCCTTCAGGAAAACTCCCAAGCTGATTGACTCTAACATGAGAATTAATTCAGGCTGCTGCTTTAGTGTGTGGACAAGACTACACAGAACAGTGTGTCAGAATTAGGCTTTTCCATAATACAAACTGGCAAGGATTGCTCTTTTGGGAATCCTGCTCAGCTGGAATTCAAGGACTTTGTTTGACAACTGATTTTCAAGGTGTGTGTCCTTTTCTTTTAAACAAACACATGATGCTTGAAAGCCAAGGTACAACACTGCACATGTACATATATATGAATGAGAAAAGTACAGTTCCTATGAAATCCTTTTGCTATGACTTGTGTTACTTGCCCATGCTAATGCCAGAACTTTCCAGCTAGAAGGAAGGAAAAGAGTTTTGTATGAGCAATTTGTTTCAAAAGAGTGATCATAAATGCCACTAGTAGATACCAGTTGTGCTTTCTGGCTTCTGGGAGACTCTAAAATTTGGGTCTTTCTTTTCTGGGAGGGAAAACATCTCTGCACAGTCATAAGATATTCTAGCTCAGACACTGTTAATGTATGAGGTACACACTTGAACTGGATGCTTTTTCTCAAAAAACCCACCCCCAAACCCCACCCTTCACCCCTAAACAAAAGGCTTTAATTACTTAAAGAACAACTTCTGAGCTACAGGTAGACTGTGCATTGGTCACACTGTGTCAATGAATGATTTTGCTGAAGCCCAACACCTGCATTGGTTAAGGTTTTCCTGCAGTTATAGCTGATCTATAAAACAGCATAAAGCCTGTTTAAAGTCATTAGTGAATCTGACAATGAACTCACTCTTTTACAGACAGTTGAAAAACAAATTCAAGATATCTGTTGTCTTAATAATCACTGAAATGCAATCTTGATGTTGTTCAAGGTGGCATTTTTCTCTGACAGTAAGGCATAGAAGTTCTTGTATTTCCTTTAAATGCTGACTGTTCATTTTTGTTCCTGTGCCGTAGTTAATCCTCTTCTGTGCAGAATCTACAAAAGTGGCCTCACAAAAATCTGTAGAAGCACAGTAAAGTCAGGGAACCTTCACAGTTGCCTCCATCTCTAGAGAATATAGATACCAGAACTGCATCAACAACAGGCCTCATTTCCCAACAGATTCTAAACCAATTTTAGTTAGAGTACATGTAAAGTCCTAAAGCTCACTTTAGGAAAATTCTTGTTTCAAAGAATGCTAAATCTGTCTTGTCCAGTAATATTGCCTGAAAAAAATTACACTGGGAACATTTAAAAATACCTCCCTTAGAAATGGACTGAGATATTCCACATGAGTATGTGAAATGATCAGTATTAAAACAATGTTCTTGGTAGAATTTCCTTGTGTCCATGATTGTCTCCCTCCTTGCCAGTATGTGATCACCTATTTGAATACAAAGATATAATTTTAAGTCTATGACCAAACACTTAACTATTCTTACCACACTTAGTGTTGGTATGCATGGACACTGAAGTACAGCAGATCAACCAAAGATCAACGTGCATAAGGGAACCCATGTTCAGCCTGCAGGTGGGTGTTCTTATCCCCCAGCCCATGGTCCAACACTGCAGAAACAGCTGCAACATCCTTCCCCTGTTTCTGCTGGCAGTGGAAGCAACCAACACGATGAGTGGGAGCCCACCTCAGTTCAATTTCCCAAAAGGAAATCTCCTGCATTGGGACACTGCTCCCATCTCCTGCTGCAATTTATTTCATTCTGAGTTGTACCACTGCAACTGTTTATGAAGTCATACTATAAAGTTTGTTGTAAACTGATCTGGGTTCAAAAGTTCTTGTGCAGTGCTGGTGGCAAATGTGAGGTTGGCAACAGTCTCCTAAATCAGTTGTGCTACATGAGTGTTACAAATGAAAAGTCAATTTTAATCAATAAAAGGGAAATTATTGATAAATTACCATAGAAAAAGTCCGAGAAAGCCACAATCAAAAGAAATCAGCTCTGAGCCCGGGGTCAGAGCTGGGTGAACTGAGATTGGGCCTCTATCACACCAAACCTGCCCTGTTCACAACGTCTGTCTTTGCAGGGTCTGTTTTTATACTGTTTTCCGGTGGAACGTCAAGTTGCTCCATCCTTCTTTGTCCTTCTCTCCTTTTCTGAATATTTATGAAGTTTTCTTTCTCTGCTGTTAGTCCACTGAACAGTTTTCCAGGAGAGGATGATTGTTTGTTTCGATTTACAGAACCCGTATTGGGATGCACACTGGTGATGATGTCGTCCAGATGCATATCAGGTGTTAATCACCAGGCCTTTGGCAGTCCCATCTTCGGAGGAGACCCATCTCCTCCCCATGCCACCCTCTTTTCGGTTGCAAATAGGTCTTATCTCTGGCTGCTGACAAAGGCAGCACCATTCCAAGACACATCTCACTCAAACATGTATGATTTTATACTATATACCTATGGAAACCTCGAATTATTACATATCATTTATTACAATGAGAGATAGAGGAACTTTATCTAAGGTTATCTTCTCCCCACCAGCTTTTGTGTACCTTATGTCACTAAATGCACAAACACATCACAGAAAAAAGTTGCAGAGCTTGAGCCTCAGCAGTGAACAGTCTTTCCAAAAGGAAAACTTATACTGGCATTGGTTTGTAAAAATGTACGCAGATGATCCAGGTAAAACTAAGTCCCTAATTTTCAAACATAGAAACAAAAATAAATTGTATCCTTGTGTAAATGCATGCCAGGAAAGTACAGCCATGAGGATTGAAATGATGCCTGGTTTTTGCTTCCACTCTCTCAAGCAGAAAACAATCAGAAATTAAAAATAAAGCTGATTGCTTTTGAGGATTCATTTAAAACATCTTTATAACTCCAGTCTACTTCCTACTCCTACTTATTCCTGCATCATCAGTCATGCACAGCGCTGTAAAATACCATGTTTGTCACTCTTTTGAGATGTAAAGGAATATGCTACCTGAGAAATATTGTTTCAGGCCTGCTGAGTGATTCATACCATGATGAAATCTTACTATGTTGGGAGGACATCAGGCCATTCAGAGTATGCCAGTAACTAAGTTTTTTCACAAGTTATTTGTCAGTCTTTCAACACATCACCACATTTTTCCTATTAAAACAGAACTATCACCCAGGAGCTGGCAAAAATGGTGGCATTTTGCTCCTGTTCACAAAATGTGGGCTGAAGTACCTGTAACCTAGAAATATAAAGTGCTTTTTACTGTATATAGTAAGCATAAAAGAGTTTCAGACTGCAAGATGTACAATTGCTTCATCACAAAATGAGTAGAAATGTTTAATTTCTGCAGAGCTTGGTCATTATTTGTGAGCTGTGTAACATGAGAAGCCCTACACAGAATTTCCCTATAATTAGCAACTACGTATATCCAAGGACTTAGCCTTAAAAACATAGCAATTGCAATGCTATCATGCCCCCTGTTTTAAACAGGAAAAGATTAGGCTAAGAGACACAGGTACACAATGGGGATCTTACCTTTTATGTCTCTGCCTGGATGCACAATTGGAGAAGTTATCTGTCCTGTAAGACAACAAGAAAATATATTTTCTGTTTTTATGCCGACAATTTATTTTTGTGATCCTAGAGATACTCTTTTTTCATCAGGTATTAAATAAAGCACCTGCTGAGGAAGGTGAAGGTTCTAGTCAGGATCTTAGAGGTTGAATAGGAATTGCAGTTTAAGCAGAGCAAAGGCAGAGCTTGAAGTTTACCTACATTTCCATTGCACCCTCCTATAAAGTAGGTGCAGACTTCTATCTCTTTATAGAAATATGTCTATATATCTTTAAAAATGTAAGTAGATATTCTCTACTTCCTAAACACATATGATTCACTGATGAAAGGCTAGTTTTCAAACCCTGGAATCTGACTTGTTTCTTTTTTTTAAATCTGGTATGTTAGAGGCTAAGATGTAAGGAAGCATGGAGGAGCTAAATTTATTTGTACCAGCTAAAGATCTCATTTATCAGCGTTCTGAACAGAAGCAGTCTGCAGATCAGTGTATTTCCCCTCCATATTCTCAAAATGAAAATTAATTGTCCTCCCTCCAAGCCTCCTGTAGCATCACGAGCCAATGCTCCTGGAAGGCCACGTGAGTACCATCAATGTCACACGATGCAATTTAAGTGGAACACCAATGGACAAGATCCATGTCTTCACAGAAAAGCCCATGGGAAAGGAACTTATTTTTATAAATTAAAGCACATCATTTAGCATTCTTAATAAGCTCTATGGTTCTGGTTTTTTAGTTATATAATTTTGGGCTATATGACTAGCTAAAAAAAAAGCCTATAATGAAGATTAACCTGGCATAGACAAGATAAAATTTTTGACTGTTTTGTATCCAAGCCAGTGGAACCCACCAGGAACTTGAGGAGTAAACAAAAAAAAAAAAAAAAAAAATTACTCTAAACATTAGAGAGACTGAAATTTAAATGTTATGATATAAACTCATTTTACCTGCAAAAGTCCTGCAACGGATAACAAAGGTATTTTAATGCACCCATCATCCTCAGTTTTTGCTTTGATTCTTAATATGCTCCCCTCCAGCCTACAAACCTGAAACCTAAAACTCAACAAACTCAGTGATGGGGAGGGAATTGCTGCCACAAAGCTGAAAATTAAATAAATTAATAAATATTAAGATTCCTGTCAATCTTAAGGAATATTACCACAATATATATCATCACATACAGTGACAGAGTAGAGTCAGGGGCTTGTGCAGCCCTGAAAGGGGAGAGGAGGATCCTGCAGGGCTGAGCTTTGCACTCCCAGAGGAGGTGGCTGTCCAGGCAGCTGCTCCAGAGGTCTGGCTTCCTCAGAGCCCAAAACTCTGTGACATTTATCCCAGGAATGGTGAAGTGTGGGTAGAAGCCAAAGCTCCTCCTTTCTTTATTTTCGGGTTTTTTTCTGCTGGGTTTCACACTCACTGTGGAAGGGATTGCTTTACAAAATCACCTTTTCCTTACATTGGTTTTCTGGTTGCTCTGCCTTCCCAAGGTTTTGTGGAGTAGAAAGGATCATGTAGTACTGAGCTTACAATAAAAAGGACCTGGAAAAGGACTCTGTATGACATTAGGAGGCAGAATATAAGCTGATTTTTTAGTTCAGGCAGTAAAATAATAATAATAAAAAAATAGAGGTTAGAGTAATGAAGTGTCTTTTTGTTCATATTTTCCTATTCTTAAAAAATAAAACTATTTTTCAGGTTTTAGAAAAGAAGGAAAAAAATCAAAGTAGAGGAATGTTCTCAGCATTCCTGAAACAAGTGATTCTTCATTTTACTACTTTTTATGGGAGTGACTGTCAATCATCAATCTTCAAAACTGTCATAAACACCCACACATGCTATTTCAAAGATACCTAATGTAGGATATATAATACTATATTTCAAGCTGGATTCAAAGCTTTTCATCTATCTAATAGTTAGGAACAAGGAAAAACACAAACATCAAATGAAATTAAATGTATTTGTTGATGCTAACTGCAAATATTTATTTTGTATAAAAAAGTCTATTACATATCCATTTAAAAATAATTTTTCATGTCTGAATGATCATAGGGATCCTGAAATGATGCATCCATAGAAAACCCACTCATCCAAGAAGCTGATCTGCAAAACAGGACCAATATTAAGGTGCATGTCATGGCTTACAAATTTCCTCATTTCCTAAAGAGATCAATAATCTTTCACAGATTTCATCCCATTGTGACCTGATCTCAGATACTCATCAAGAATTTATAATCCACAGAAGCAGGGAGGGGAAATTCCACAAACTCCTATTTGTGGAAGGCATTCCTCCTCCAAAACAGCAGAAATAATCATCACTGCTTCTAGACTTTTCCAGATTCTGTTAGATAGGTAGATTAAAGACAGAAAAGATGCTCATGAGAGATTTTTACCCTGTTTTCAAATTATTAGGAAAAATAATCAGCAGCAGTGTATTTGGAGGTGCACAAGGCAATAAATTATAGCTTGTTATGCTGTAATTGAACCAAGAGAGAAACACTGGGCAATTAAGGGATGGTTGTAAGGAAGCCTACACAATCCCAGGATGATTGCTGGGAAAGAATTGCAAAGGAGAATGGACAGAATGAAGTAAGGTGAAATTATTAGGACAGAAAACTTTTAAGTGCTTTGCTCCTTCATCATGTTTGATGTTTAGAAAACCAGATAGTGTTTCATCCAATCCAGAAACTTTGCACATTACTGCAGTGACTGTTGGTTGACAAGGAAATGGAGCACAGCTATCTATGCAAAGTTCATCAAACAGCCCAGGGACATGGCCACAGGGCACTGAAAGTGTTCAGAGCTTCCCTAGAGGGGCTGATGATCCCTCACTGTGCTTTGTTCCAGCAGGCCAAGGACCTCACAGGACACAACCAAACCCAAGCCTGAGGCAAGCTGAGTGAGAATGCTAAATTAAAGAAAACACAGATTCAAACAAATTTTAACCTACCATTCTCTTGTCACATCCCTTAGGTGAAAGAAGTTCAAGGATGGCTGGGGAGCACAGGAATTGCTAGCAAAAATGTGGGAGAGGAGCTGGGCTTGCCTCCCTGTGGCTGGGGGAGGTGGCAGGGCCACAACTGGCATCAAGAGCATCTCCCTGCATGGGTCCTCCCTCTGAGCTGCCACATTAATGGAACTTCAGGCCCCTCAGAAAAACTGCATGTATTTCTCAATCTTAGCTCCAGCTTTCAAATGAGTGCATTATTTATTCATTAGTACTACAGTCGAAGTGCTGTTTCCCTTGTTATTTGGGGAAATAAATGAAAGAATAGTGATATCACTCTAAATCCCAATTTACAGCTCTTGCAAGCCCCACATGACTGTAACATAAAATTCTCCTTACCCTCCCCCTCTCTGCTCCTTTTTGCCTCACATCTGACGGAGAGAAGAACTGCCCACTGCACCGAGCTGGAGCCTGAATTGGTGGCCTACCTAAGCTGAGGAAGATGTAATACTGATCAGCAGAGTCCAAATGGGAGTAAGGACAGTCCTTGACTCAACACTTGGATCAGAGGATTGGGCTCTACATGTGAGGTGCACCTGCAGACACATTTTTTTCTCTGGAGAGAGCCTGGCCAGAGAAAGTAGGGCAGACTGGACTGTACAGAGACAGTGCATATATGTGGAAAATATTTTCAGTTCCTTGTTTGCTTACTTGTCTTATGAAAAATAAAATGTTTATTTAAAAAAAAAAAAAAGTAGACTTGATTAATTCCTGAATCTTGATTTTGATTTTTTTCTTTGGGAGACACACCAAAATATCTTTGGTTTTCATGTGTGGTTGAGCTCCTCATGACTGTAACACACAGTTCAGCTTTCATAAGCTTCCTCTGGACAAACTTGCACACTTTATGTTGTAAGAAATAGAGCAAAATAAAAGGAGATTAAATAGTCGGAGGTTTTCAAATCTCATAGGTTCAGAACAAGCTTCAAATTTTATGTTTAGGTACTGGCCTTTTATAATGTGAGAATTCTAGCTTTGGCTAGCCAAAAGATTCAACTCATACTGGCTTTAGGGTCCTAATCCCTGCTACTTTTGACACATCATACTTGTAAGGAGAATCTTAATCCCAAATGCTTAATATGGCAGACTAATAAGATTTCCAAAGCTTTCTAAAAATCTATGATTAAAAAACCCTATGAATCTTAAACCCCATCTGGTGATTCTCAGTATCCTGTCTGTTGCAAGCTTGAGATACAGAAATGTGGAGATATGGGGGTACAATTTTTCAAAGGGCTGTAGCTGTTAAGCACCCACTTCTGACCAATTTCCATAGTCACCTAAACTCCAAGGAGCCCTAGTGTCATGGGAGAGCAATACTTAAAGGCAAGATTAGCTATCACCTCTCACCTTTCAGTGCCCTTGGAGCTGCTATTGACTTTAAAGGCATTCTAGTTACTTTAATACCAGGACATTTAAATTTTTCTCTCCCCAAGTATTCAAGCTCCCAGGAAATAGCAGATGCTTGGCCCACACAGATGTGTATATGTGTAAGTGTATGGGAAAGAGGGAGAGCAGAGATGTGTGAGGGTGTGGCAGACAGGGAGATGGCTCCTGCCCTTCACTAAATTGTTTAAACACACCCAATTGCCTTCTAGCAGGCAGGAAAATACCAGCACTGGCTGCTCAGGAGAGGCAGACTGTGACTTGAGATGAGGATCCAGTGAGGCAAAAGCAAATTTAGTCCTTTCTATTTGAAGTGGTAACTCAAAAGAGGCTAAAGTAGGCAGAGTTAAATTAAACCAAGGTCAGAATGTAACCATTCCTAAGACAGATTTAGGCAGCAAACCCCAAATTGCTTGAGGACACAAAAAAATTGGTACTTTATCTTGAAATCTAACATGTACTATCTGGCAACAGCATTGTTTCAATTATGAAACAATTCACATAGCTGACACATGTAATGAAGCCTGTTACTTGCCTAGTACATCATTTAAGGTAAAAGAAAAGAAGGTATGTTTTATCATGGTCTTTCATATCTTTGTCTATTGTTCTGCAAGCCATTTGCATACCTAAAGGGAAATGCCCTTTTTAATTTCTTTCCCCTCTCCTAATCATCTGAGGCCTATTTAGAAGTGTTCTGTATCCTGTAATCAGGCAATTTATACAGTGTGCACCCTTAGGCTACAGCCATTACAAACAAGCTGAAAAACTCCTTTACAATAAATGATTTAGCATGGGAAGACACCGTTCATAATTAATTTTTTTTCTGTTTGCTTTGGCAGATGGTCTCAGACATTGAAACATGGCCTACTGCCCATACCTTTATTCCAAAGAGAAAAGGGCAGTCTTAGAAGAAAAAGAGAAATGCCTGTAAAGACTGCTTCACTTGGGGAAAAAAACATGCTCCCCATCTTTTCATGAATTTGTGCATGCCAAAGACTGGATTCAAAGTTTGTGGGAGTCAAAGGAAAACAAATCCCATTAGCTTCTGACCATGACCTGAATTAAAACCATAAGGAAAATATTGACTTGAAGGACAGTGTGACTTTTTTTTTTCATTATTTTCCATAAGGGTTATTTCTGAGGCAGCTTAAACAGACATATTGTGAAGGTGGACTTGAAAATGATCACCTTTGTATTTCTGAATGCTGGGTACTCATTGAGGCAGTAAATAAAAGAGTTCTGCTACTAGCTACATTTTAAAACATGCATTTTCCTGCTTCCACAGAGGGACAGCTGATAACAACTTCATTCTCTATTTAGTCTTGTATTTGCTCCCTGTTTACATGTTGCTTTTCAGTACTGTAAAACAACTTCTGATGCACCCTGAGTTGCTGGCATCACTGCAAACTCCCCCAGACTGAGATCCAGCCAAGCAGACTGTCATTTCAGTGGCTGTGCCAGTATTTTGTTGATGGTGGTAGGATAGTCCAAAATACTACACAGAAAATTCCTAATTTAAGAGAAAATAGACCTTTGTGTCATGACTCAGTCAGTACTCTGACCACCGTCCTTTTTGCTGTGTAAGAAAAGAGCTAGCTGCATTTCTATATGTGATTCTCTAGAGTGTGATCTAATCAAATCTCACTGAAGTCTGCAATGTGTTGATTGGTGGTACTGAAACCCAAAACCACTGATTGCCCATTCAGGATGGTCTGTTTGGATTTACTCACACACAAATGCAAAGTCCCTGGGAGCTGCAGGCGTGGCACAGGGGTTACAAGATGTTATCTGAAAATGCAGTTAGCTTTATCTGCATCTCATATTTGTGGTATCTACCTTTACTGCCAGGAAGACACATTTACCATAACCTCCTAGGAGCAGCATCAGATAATCCAGGTGAGCTGGACCATTTCCAAGAGGAGAGGTACTTTAGGCAGGGGCACAGCACAGGGTGATTATACACAGCCAGAGACCACTCACCAGTCTCCATAGGCATTACAAACCTCTTGCTATTGACTTGGGGTTATCTTCCTCTGAAAATGTAAGAATCAGCTGGTACTAGCACCTACAGGCTTTACATGCTATGTTACAGTTTCCAAAGGAAAAAGAAAATGGGAGCATTTCATCTCCAAACACTTTCCTGCCCTCTGAACCTGATCCTCAGCATTGCCTGACCTCCGGCAGGCCCAGGGATCACCCGGGGCCCTGCAGCCACACACAGACACCTCCAGGCAATGAATGAAACTGATACACACTTGCTACTCTGCTAAATCTTACTGACTTCTGCTTTAATAGGGGATTGGGGATCACCAGAGTTGCTTAATGTTGCTTTGGTCTTCTCTTTTTCCCACTGTGCCAAGGCCTACTTGCCTGTCAGATGTGTTGAAATGCCAACAGGAAAGCTGTTTTCACTCTAATTTCAACCTGGCTCAAACCATCAGTTTTACCACCACGCCACAAGGATTTGTGAAAGTCAAAATGTTTCATCTGATTTAGAAAAAATAAAGCCTTTGAGTTTTCAAGTTTTGTCATTTATCCCATGTTATAACTATCAGTCCTATGTCAGCTGAGAATAAGAAAAAGCTCTCTAAAGAGCTCCAGTTCTGAAGAAATAATCAAGTTGTTAAAATGGCGTTGTTCTCTCTGCAATGCAGTACCACCAGATACTGGCAGAGAACAAGGAGATACTGGATATTCCCCTGGCCCAGGGAAGAGTACTTTCATAAAACCAATCTGCTTCCTTCAGAATGCATTACTCTCACTGTTTCTTGCAGTTGATGCAATACGTGTTTCTGCCTTTCTATGAAATTTCAGCAATATCTGTATTCATAATAATTGACTGCTATTGCTCTTCAGAAAGAAAACAAACTTATTTTATTAATCAGACTAAATCTTGAGGCCATTAAAAGGTTGTTTTCTTAGCCCTTCATTATGTATTCCATAGGGATGGTAGCCAAGGTGTCTTTTTCCTTTTCCTTTCAGCCACAGAATATGAGCTTTCTCTTCTCCCTCTTTCCCTCACTGATAGACACTTAAAATTCAAATTACAATTATACTAGACCATAAAAAATATACAGGTAAGGCAGATGTTGTGAGCAAACTACTTGACAGAACCTCTTTATTTGTTTGGGTGACTTAACAAACTGCAGAAGCTGAGGTCATCAAAACCTCTCAATCATGTAGCAGTCTAGTGCCAACAGCTGTAACAAAAACTGATGATGTAAAATATGTTAAACATGCCAAACCCAAGTTTCAGACAAGCCATATAATAGTACTATAATAGTACTATTTTCTGCATGAACATTACACAGCAGTGTGCTTAGGTTTATTTATGTTGTTCTTAATAGGAATAACCAGAAACTCTGTTTCACTTGCTCAAGGCTGAATGCAAAACTGTTTTGTCACGAAACAAACTTGAGATCTATATTGCTTTCAGATCCAGTCAGGCAGAACACAGGTATTAAAACTGAATTTTAGAAGCTGAGTTTCATCTTTTGTAGGAAAAAAACCCCCTATTCTTACTAAAAATACTAATTGTTACAAGATTGGGGTGAGAAAGAAAAAGAAATTATCACCTCCACCATTTTCTGACTCTTACTTTACAACCCTATTTCAGTTAGTCAAGATTTCCATAAAGAAAGCATGAACTGTACAAAGAAAAACAAAAAGATGAAAACGGATCGATCAGATGAAATGAGAAGGTCTTAGGCAGGATTTTAGACTGTGAAAGACAATCTACAGGCAGAACATGTACAAATTGTTATATAGGTAAACTATATTGCAGAATATTAGGGAAAGAAAGTAAATAGAAAAGAGAGTAGAGGCAACTCTACATGGTTTTCCTGGGACACCACTGTGGCAAAGCCGAAGGGTCAGATTCCAACATCTAACTCACAGCACGTACTGCCACACAAGTCTAAAAATTTCTGCTGACACTCGTAAATTGCCACATGTTTGGATTTCCAACAAGATCTCACAACAAGCTGTGTTACTGCAAGTCATTATTTCCTTTGGGGGAAAAAATGTCTCTAGTGATGTTAAAAGTCGTGGCAGGACGTACTATAGTGTCAGGCGAGCTCACTGGGGAGCGTTCCTGCCTCAAGGCCAGGAGGTTGGATATAAATTCTGCACCTGGTTAGGGGCTGGGGGGAATGGGCTAAAGTTTATCTCAGAACTGTAGAGAGTCAGTGATTGTGGACAATGTCCCACCCGCAAATCCTGAGAGTAAAGGCAAGCAGAAGAAGTGCAAGAGTCCCAGGGCTTACACGTTTCCAAGCTCTCCTGTGTGGATCTGAAAGATGCTTATGCAGAACTTGCCTTTCCAAGGGTACACACTAAGCTATTATGAGCTTTAGAGATTTTTCTGAGAGAGACCCATGTTAATTAACTGGTCTGCATTCCCCAAAATCAGAACCCAAAGAACTGCATCTAATATTTTCCCATAAATACATGATTTGTATCCATTGGGCTTTTCTGGAATATGGAATCAGAGAAAAATTATGAGAAAGACTGAATCTGTTTGTTGATTTTTTTTGTCCTAATTGATTCAAAAACTTTATATTTTGAGATGTTGATAAAAAATATGATTCTTCCTATATGCAGAAAAAAACCCACTAGAAGACATTAATCTGGAATGACTTAAAACTCAATATTAATGGCCTACACAAAGCTAATATCTTGACTATTTATCTATGACATTGGCTTAAAAACACTTGGACTTCAGATGTATTTCTGTTTTTACTTCCTGTTGATGCATTGCTTCAATGGCCTAAGGTTAGCAGGCAGCATATGAAACTGTTACTGAATTTTCCCAAGTTTGAACACAGAGAAAAGGGGAAAAGTTTGAGCAAGTTATCAGTGCTTATGATAGATAAGAGGAGGCTAATAGATAGATAAGATAGACAAGAAGAGGCTGACTTTCTTTTGTGAAATGTTTTTTGAGTTCCTTAATAAAGCAGAAACTAAACATCTTACTATCCTGAAGTTTTTTTATCTCCATAACTCTGCTGAGAGGCAGGAAAGTGCAGTCCTATGGGGGGAAGGTGACAGTCACCAAAGAGTCCTGTCACGGGCACACACTGCCTGACTCAGCACTAAACCCAAGCAGATCTGAGTCCCTGCAGCCCAAGTTCTGCCAACTCACACGAGGCCCGTGCTCACAACTGCAGGTGAGGAGCTCAGGGACAGGCAAGAGCCACCGTGGAAGATTTTGCACAGCTACTGCAACAGCCAGCAGCAGATTGTGCAACAAGATCCATGGAAAGAGAGTTAAAAAGTCCCCAAATTGCACAGAGATTCTAAATAATGTCCATACATGGGCCATCACAAACCAAAGAATGAATACGGTCTTCCATCATCCCCAACACATCTTATTAAAATAAAGTCTTATACACTGATTTCTGACTTCAAGTGGAAGTAGAAGAAATACTCTGAAAGTAATGCCATGATCCTCTAGATAGATTCTTAGCTCAATTGTACTACTTATTTCAGTCACATGATATTTTGAAGTTTATAAAAAATTGTCACAAAATCCACTAAAAAGCAACAATAAAGTCATTAATGGAAAAACAAGAGAAATTTGAATTAATACTTTGTTTATGAATCATATATTATCTTCTCATAAAATGTCACAATTGACATATATTTATGCATAGTATTTACAATGCAAAACTGAGTTGAACAAAGATTTGTACTAAAAATAAAGGCTTGACTTCATTTCTTAAATTCTTAATTGTGCAACCCTGGAATGGGACATAATTTAACAGGACTGTCTCAGTACAAAAACCTAAAATTATATACTTTTGGCTAATAAAAACCAGTTTTCCCTAAACAGGCATTCAGAGGTTTGACCTTTAAGTACATTGAAAGTAATCCAATGTATTCTGAATTTATTGGACTTTGGAAGAGCAGTTAAGAGGTCCTGATTTAGAAAAGCCCATTTTAATCTTAATTTGATACATATTTAAACTTTAATCAGGCAAGAGTACAGTGCTACCATCAGTGGGATTGAAAATAGGAGGACTTTGGACGCTTAGTGATGTGGCCTGCTCTGATGCACCATAGTTACTCTGGTTTAGTGGTATTTCACACATAGTTCTCCAGCAGATGGAAATGATGAGAAGAAAAGACAAAGGCCACAGTTTAACATTTTATGAAGTAACCTTATGAAAGTCTTGAAGAACATTTTGGAAAATAAATATGCACTCTTTTGTTTTCATAAAAATGATAATGTGCTTTGCAATGGGGGAATTTTTTAAAAGAGGATGGGAGGCCATGGCAGATTGACAATATTGTGAAATAATCTGCCACATACAGAAATTCCTCAGTTTTTATGAAGTCCATAAAATATTGACGGCAAAAGTTTTGACTTCAGCTATGCAGATGTAGATGACAATATCTGTAAAAAGAAGTTAAACAAGATTCTTATAACTGTCTTACGTTCACAGGAACTAAGAGGAACCATTGTTTGAATGGCGAGTAATATAATGTCTTTAGGTTTGCTTGTGGGATTTTTAATCTTCTTCAATTGAGAGGTGGAAAGAAAACATGTTTTTTGACAGTAATACTTGCACAAAACCACACAGAGCTTACACACAAATATATATAAAACAAATATTATTATTTTCCAAAATGTACAAGATTTACAATCCTAGATCTCAGTCTCCAGAAAATTACAACCTCAATTGTCTTATGTTCATGAATACGTCACTTAGTAATTTTTTTCTTTTTTAAAAAAGCAGATGCATAAGAGTAAGTAAGGATTACTAAAATCAGTGGGAGGAACCCCAAACCCAGTAACATCTCTAATCTTGATTTACCTAATAGAAGTCAAAACAGAGTCAGTCAATCAGTAAGGTGTGCTCAGTATAAAACAGCACACCTTCTTGATGTGAATGGAGCTATGCTGACTTACACCTACCTATACAGCAACCCAGGAAATGTAAAGGGAAATTCTGATCCTTGACACATTCCAGAACTTCCTTCACTCCAGCTATGGAACCTTGTCATATTGTGATTTCTGAAAATTCAACCATCTGGAGGAGGAATATGAAAGTACTGATTATTTTTTCTCGTCAGATGATTTGTTCAAAACACAGAAGTGAAATAAGTTGCAAACAAACAAAAAAAAGTCCATATAAAGGAAGTTTATTTTGGAGAATTTAAGAAAGAAATAAAAGACACCTAAGGATTATTACTCAATGATATTCCAGATGTGGTTTATGATTGCTTTGTTCTCTTCAGCAAATAACATTTAAATTCTCCATACAAAAGAGAATTCTAAGGATGTCTCATCACAAAGTAGCTGATGCCGTGGGGTAACACAGTTCCCTGAGACATTGGAGTCCTTAGTTCAGCCTCTGCTGAATTCAGTGCATGGGCTCTTCTGACATATGGTTGAACCCTGTGATGTGAGAAGGATTCCCTCTCGACATACAAGTTGACCATGCAAAGTGAAACATTTGTCAGGATAAGAATCAGAGCACTCATCATCTGGTGAAAGGGTGGGGGCATGCTTGGAAGGCAGGAAGACTCAGATGTGCTTGGGCCAAGGCATCTCATGGCATTTATTTGGTAAGAGGACACAATACTCAAGTAGTTGGGTGAATTTAGCCTTTTATTTTCTAGGCTTCCATTACAATGCACAACCCCAAAACGTTTTGGAGTGTCAAAAAAGTTCATTTGACATTTTCAAAATGAAGCATTTCAACATTGCATTGAAAACATTTGCAAGTTTTTTTTCTACTCAGACTGTTTGTCAAATAGTTTTGACCACTCTGAACCTTTTCTCAGCAATAAATGTTACCCTGAGTTCCCCCCCACTCCTTAGCTTTGCTTTTCAAATGGCTAAGCCACAGCCTTACTGATACTCGGTAAAATTTTTGCTCTGTTTTACTTCAAATGGTAATTTTAAGTACAAGACTTCCTGTAATCTGCAATGCAACAGCCTGCTTAGTCAACATCAACCCTGTGAATGTTTAGGAGACCCTATGGTGTTTAGAAGGAAACAGGATATGTAACATTCTGCTAATTGAATAAGACAGCTTTTATTACTAAGCAGTGTCTTTCCATTTCCCACTGAAGTCAAGATATTTACATACACCTAATGCTTCAATTTACAGGCTATAAACAGCCAAGTCATTGCAATGCAATTATTAATTGCTAGTGTATTTGCATGGAAATTCTTAAGCAGTTAATATTTTAAAGCAAAGAGCAGTAACTAATTTTGGCCTCACATGACAATTTGTCCAATGACATATTTCCTAGACCTCAGAAATAACAGATGTAAACAGACAGGTTTACACTGGTATAAGATGACTAAACCTCCGAATTTTCAGTAACTCATTTCTATATGCTTAGATATGTAATATATATGAGCCTTAGCTGTAGGTTTGAATGGACAGTAGAAAAGCATGCTGAAATGAAGTGCCTGGATCATTCAGACCCACTGAAATGGACGAGTTTCAAGGAATCTCTGTGATCTTTTAGTCAGTGTTTTCGTTCAGAGACAGAGCAGGAAGGCTAGTTCTGTACCATATCACAGCAGACAAGTTGCTCTAAAAGGCATATTTTGGGTTATTATCCTGTTTTGAATGTTTTGAAGATGCAATGATATCAAAATATATCTTCCAAGCTTTACTAAAATCTTAGAATGCTAAGTTAAAAAAAAAAAAAAAGACTCAGTTTAAATGATGACATAGGAGTGTATATACTGAGGCCATACAACTAGCTGGAAAGACAAATTAAAATTTATCCTGAGTTAAATGTTCTTTTGACTTTTAGGAGAAAGTTTTGGCCAAGCTCAAATACAAACACCTGCTTCTAAACACAGAGCTGACTTTCTGCCTTTTGCCGAATGTAAACATTATACCATGTACTAACTGTAGTAGAAATGACACTGCATGTATTTTTGACTTGTAAACAGAAATGGCATTGATAGCTCTTTAAAGATATAACCTATGTAAAACTATGTAAATGTTAAACAAAAAACTGTTTTTCTAGGGAACAAAATAAATAATAGCAAAGAAGAAGTTGCCATTACAGCTGTATGCTAACGCCTAATGAAATCAAAAGGCAAATTCACAGTGTTCAAAGCACTGGGTATTTAAACTAAAGTAACAGTAGCAATGTCCCTACTGTCCCAAAGCCAGGGCGCTTCACAGAGGTAAGGAAAATACATTTAATCACATTTACTTCATTAGTTACTATGCACTTTATTGCCTTTTTTATGCTCAAATCCTATGATCTATCCTGTAAGGAAACATTGCAAATATGAGTTGTGCCTGGAAGTCACTGAAGAATACATGAGAAAGGCTCATAAAATCTGATTCTACAAAGGCTCAGCCCCAAGTTACAGTGAACAAGCTTGGAGACCTCATCAGGGGCTGCAAATGGTGAGGAAGATATTTGTGTGACTGAACTGTACAGAAACATTGTGATTCTCAAGGTCAGTGTGATTGCTCCAGAACTTCAGTGAGGCACAGAGTCTTAGCTGTTTGTGGCATCAGGATCTGACATTGCCACTGGCATTTTCTCCAGAAATTTACACTGCTCTATTAGGGTCCTCTAAAATCATTATTCAGAATATGCACTTTGAAATAAAATTCAATTTGCTAACAAGTTTCAAGGGCCTATTAGATACTCTCGCAAAGTTTCTGTCTTCAAAGAAGAGAACAAGAAAGTTCAAAGATTACAGAGAAAGGAAACAAGTTACATTTCAAACTACCTGTGAACAAAATTTAAAGCTTGCTGTTTTTAAGCTTTTTGTCATCGTTCATTAACTTATTTGCTCATTCAAATCCTCAAGGGAGTAAAACCCAAATCCTGACAAAGTCACTACACCAAACATTATTTAAAATTTTGCATGTGCTGCTCTAAGCCTTGTGCTCAGAGCTACAGAAATATGTCTAATCTCAGAGTCAAACATGGTGCAGCTCCTACCTTGACTGGTAACTGTTTGTAATACGAGCAAAAGACATTGCACTGCTGGTGCCAAAGCTTTGAACAAAATTACTTCCTTTAACACACCGCCACCTTAATTATGTGCTGGGGAACATAAAGCAGGTCAGACAATTTGTACTGGGACATCATAATTCCATCAATATAATGCTGACATTGCTAAAGATTTATGAATGGAATGTCGCAATTATTTTTTTAGTAAACATATCAAGTTTCACTAATGGGGGGGCTGGAAGTACTAATTAGCTTTTGTTTTGGGTGGGGTTTTTTGCAGTGTATCATATAAGATGTAGGGAGCAGAGGGTGGAAGGGAAGGAAGGATCTGTGACAAAAACAGGCACACACAATTTATGTATGGCCTGTAATTCAAGCAGATGTTCTTATATAGGGGCTGCAGGGATTAAAGCCTTTCTGCACATAATTCTATTTGCTAACTACCTTCTGTCTGCACAAACCTTCCAGCCTTGACAGAATTTTGCTAAGCCACATTTCTTTAAAAGCAAAAAGGAACAGCAGACAAACAATCTTAAAAATTTCTGTTAAGTCTCAGGGTTTGGTCATTTGACTGGCTTTAACCTTTAACCAGTTGGTTACCACATATGCACTGGTACTGCAGAAAGAAATTGTACTAATGTTAAAGCTGAAGAATTGACACTTAAATAATATCCAGACATCCCCCCTTAGTCACCATGCTCAAAGGTTTGTCAAGATAAATAGGAAGCTCTGGAGAGAAAGAGGTAAAACCTGTTGAGTGGTCAGCACTGTAATTCTGTAATATGACAATACTACAATATGATGGCAATAATGAAAGTTGGGGGCAGAACATTGCAAAATTAGTGATTTTAACACTTGCCAGACAGACACACTGGCTCCAGAATAAAAGAACTGGTGGAAACATTGAAGAATTCTAAAACTTTCACTAATGATTATTTACCTATACCTAAAGAAAGTAGTTGCCCCAGCCCATTTTCTCAGACACATCAGTGCAATTCCACCCTGACACCACTGTGGTGACTCAACATTTGCACCAAACCATATCCAGGAGTGTCTTCAGGAAAACCCTTTTTCTGTCACCACTTGCAGGCACATCCAGGACTTTCTAGCAAGGAAATATAGTATATAAAGATAATTTTTGTAGCAAGTAACTGTTCAGGAGCAGATCTCTCTCAGTCTTCCTGCTCCTTCTTCACAACCTGTGTGGTTCACCCGTAGCTGGGATTAAAACCACAACACAAGTATGGAAGGAGAAACAAGCATGAACTAATTCTTCTTATACCCTGTCATTCTCTACAAATGTAAAGATTGTAGCAGTCTCTCAATGCTTTTAAATAAAGCTCTATCTATGTGGAGACAGGCAAAAAGGAGGGGGAACAGGATTAAGTTCATGATCTGGAGCTGGAACTGAATTTTCAGTCCTATGTGTCATATTGGTAACTAGTTTTATATTATACATCAAAAATGAGAAAAGATTATTTAAGACTTATCTTTTATAATATAGCTGATGTCAATTGTGGTTTTGGTGGATTTCATTAAAAATCTAAATTCTGTCCCACCACCTTCTGCAAACATCTTAAAATATTTAAAATATGTAATTTCAAGGACATTTTTACCTATATTTGCATGTAACAGACTGACAAAATGTAGTTCAAGAATATTTTGTAAAATCATCTTTTAGTGTCTTTCAGCTTCATGAAAAGGTTGTTGATTCACAAATGTTAAGGATCCTTAGCAGGATGCACCTCATTGCATTTCACTGTTTCTCAAATCATCTTAGAAACAAAGAACATAAGTCAAGAACATGATCCTATAAATGTGACAGCTAAACATAGAATCCTTCAGGCTGGAAAAGACCTGTAAGATCATCAAGTCCAGCTGCAAACCCAGCACCATGTTCAACACTAAACTATATTCCCAAGTGCCACATCCACACACCTTTTGAGCACTCTAAAGTGGTAGGATAAATTTCTGATCTCAGAAAAAAGATAAACATTAAATCTTTATCAAGAGATTTGCTTTCAATTATTCTCATATTAGACTGCTTCCAAAGAAATCTGGATAGCATCCAAATAGTTTGGGATCACTTATTTTCTTTGAAAAGGCTTTTAATATGATGTTGATCACAGACACTCCCATCTTCTTTTGCTTCAAATATGTGACAGCAATGAAACCTTTTTTTTTAATGCCAGCCAGCTGCAGCACCTGCTCTTGTGTTCACTTTTCATATTTCACTTGAGATTTGAAGCTTTGTATAACAGGGCACGGTAACTAATTGTAGTCTTCCTATTTAAGCTTTCGTCTTCACGACACTGAATATAAAATGGAGAATGGTACTAAATCCTCAGCTCAGGAATATCAGTGTGAGCACTGCACATACAGGAGGGCTTTTGTCCCATATCACTCTGGAACTGCCTTAGAAATCCTGCAGACAAAAGATGGAAAATCCCAACAAAGTATTTTATAAATAAAAAGAAAAATCATACTTATTTGTTGCTAGGTAATATCATACATACTAATTCACTAATTTTTTTTTTTCAGCATGTCCAAAGCAACTGATCCTCATAAGCTGTGTTTAGTCAAAAATAGTAGCATCATCAGGACATGACAGTGGAAGCTTGTGAGAATAAGGCACAGGTTCAGGGGTTACCACTCATTTCTGAGACCCTTTTCAGTGACGAGTGGGTGAAAAGTAAAACCCTGGATAAACTTTCTCAGTGATCTTGAGGGAGAAAACAATCCTCAGAGCAATTTAGGAATGAAACAATGTAATCTGAATACTTTTCATTTTATTCATGTTTCTATTTTTGTTTCCAATCTTTGCATGCTTTTGCATCAGATATTAGAAGGATTTTTTTTGTGTGTGTTAAAACTACACTTAAAATGACATTAAGGTGAAACTACAAGGTCATTTATTTTTTGGTAATATAAGGCAGAAATTGTTTCCTTATTCACTTGCAATCTGAAATCTTCACTGAATCCTGTTGTGCCTACACAAAGCATTAGAAAATTTCATATGGCATTTTTGTGCATTTTCATAAATCTTTCATAATTATTTTTAAGCACTTGCTTTAAAAATTCTCACATCTTCACTGGGAGAAAATGAGTGGGAGAAACAGATTTCTTCCTTTTTATATCATAGACTAATACCTTCCTCACATCACTTTTAAACACTTCATTAGTGAAGAGCATATCATGAGAGATTGAAACATAGGATAAGGACACAAACAGACTTGCTGGAAGAGGGAACAGATGGTGACATGCCAACATTACTGGTAGGAACAAAAAATTCAGAAGTGTAAGAGGAAGCAACAATGCACAGCACAGGAACAGCACCAAATGAAACTTTTCTTCACTGCAGCTTTAAAGACTATTACTTGCCTGGATCAAGGACTTGTGCCACCAGTGGCCTTGATAAGAAACATATGGATGCATTTTACAATGGTGTGAGGATGCGATTCTGGTATTATTAGATCAGTCGACAGCATTCCCCCAGGCAGTGGGCATATTGTGAGCATAATGGTATTAATTCTACTTCATTTGCTACAGCTTAGTTGTTTCCTTTGCATCAAAATCCTCATAATGAAAGGAGAGAGGTCAGAAAGTTTTCCAGTGTACTGAAGGTCCACTGTAAGCCATTTGGATGCACATTCCTAAATCACTGTTACAAAGGAGAAGTTATTAAAAAAACAACAGGTAACACACTGGCTTGTGAATATTTGTGCAGTTGAAGGACTGTTCATGAATGGAAGATTGAATGGGAAGAATCCAATCACATAACATGAGTATGAAGGATCGGTTTGGTGACAAAATCAAATCTCATTCTAAAAATCACAGAAGTGAGAAACAGATATTTCATTTATAGTTCCTAGACAAAGGGATTCTGAACTCCCTTCAACCTTTCCCATTCTCAGCTGCATCTTTTTCTTAACCAAAAGGATTTTTGCACTCAAAAAATCTATAATGCCTGCTGTGTACAGAGTTTGAGAAGATTTCTAATGAGCACAAACTCTTTAAACCCCTCTTCTTTTTTTAGATAAACATATTTGATCTTTCCAGTCATTATCATTTTAACTTGCAAAGTGACATTATGCCAAAAAGAAGGAATTCATAAATTAGTTCCAATTTAGAAAGTTTTCTTGTCATTGTATAAATGACAGATCTTTAAAAAGACGACTTAAAATGAAATGCAATAAAAAAAAATTTCACTTTTGTGTCAGGTTTTTCTTTTCTCTCTTTTTTTTAAGACTGAAAGAATAAAACAATGTGCTATCAAAAAAGAAATGAGTGGTACAAAAAAATCGCAAATGTGCATGGACAGGAAACTCATTTAAATTCTCAGATTGTTTTAAGAAAGTTAAATTTAGTTGGGACAGTAACAAAATAAAATGTAAGCAGAAAACACTTTGCAAAGTTAAATTCACTTTTCAGCAGAAATTAATAAAGCAGGATTCACATCCAGCTTCTTTTTTGAAACCCTGCTGGTGGCTGGAGCTATTGATATTTGGGATGCAAACCTATTCTCCTGAAGTCAACTAGAATCTTGCTAATTATGTTGCTGAGCCAACATCACACCCATGAATTTTGTTTTTATTCTCTTTAAGGACTGCAAAATTCAGATGCAGAATTACGTTTGGCTTTCAAATAGCTTTAATGTTTGGAAGAGCTTGACTTGAAATGTTTGAGCAGAGTGCATTTCTGTAACAAATTGGTGATATGTGCAGAAAAAGATCAGGAGCACAAGTGATACCAAGGTGAGAAACAGACCAGAAGCTAATGGAAGATTTCCCTTAGTGAAGGGGAGAAAACAAATTTAGGGTTGCGTGTGAAGATTTTTTACAATAGGAAGGAAAGCATTCAAGTGAGACTCCAGACAGTGACCACAGAAAACTCCTGGGGCCCCTGTAAGCAATTCTTCAGTGGATTCATTACTTCAGCTTGTTCTCAGCCTAAAATGGGATTTATCAGGGGTCCTACATGCCTGTTCTGGACTTATGGTTGGCAAATTTACCAAAATACCCATCAATGTACTGCAATGGAGCAACATAACCACACAACCATTGACCTATAGGAAATAATTTCCTGACATCATCTTGTTTCTTGCTAACTGTCCAGAGTTACACACAATCCTTTCACTCTAAGATCTACCTGGCATCATAACATTTACTTCCTTTTTTAGTAAGTACTTGTTTGGTTCTGTAATACCGAGATTTTACTGCCCTGCTTTATAATTTCTAGGTGTCTTTTCTGAAAGTTTAATAACTTCCAAACAAATAATGAAAATTAAGTTAATGGGAGCTCTGTTTAACACCTCAGGTTTGAATATTCACTTCTTAGTGAGATTCTATTACTATTTTTAACTTCAAGTTTTAGGCAAAAGAATTTTAGACAGGAGATAGCTACTTTTTCTCACTCAAGAAATCACAGTACTGTCTTATATTGCCTGTATCATCACACTCCATGAAAGGCAAATAAATTAATTTCTGAGGCATTTTCACCTTTGGCAGGTCTGTAGAAGCTTCAGTTAAAAAGTAAGTCTTTAGGCAGCTTAATGATAGCAACATGCAGGTTAAAAAGTACATCTGTCAGAAGCCAGTAGGTCTCAAAATACAATAAAATACTTTGGTGTTTGCATCACAAATAGGAACACAGAGCTAAGAGAAAACCACTTGATGTTTTTGAACCACAGATGTACTGTCCTAGGGCTGATAATTTTAACAGAATCTATTATTTCTGTCTGAGACAATAGTGATTGCAGGGCACTTACAAACCTTCTTCCCTAGCGGGACAGAATTTGCTTTCCAACATCTTTTTTTTGTAAGAGAAAGTTGAACATACAGATTTTTAGGATGTAGTGCCAAACTGTATTTCAGACAGTCATGGATGAAGTTAATTCCAGAGGTTCATTTCTCCTAAGTGTTTCTTGGCTACAAGCAGGTAGCCTGGTTAGTCTGAGCAAATGCAGAGGGTCATGGCCACCAAGCACACATTCCCCTTTCAGCATTGGATGTCAAGGGAAGACCACCGGAACTGGGCAGGAATGCCATGACACTGTGGGATCAGCTTCCAGTAAGAGGCTATTCAATTATTGAACATTAACAACTGCCAAAGTATGGAGAGTTCAAAGCCTTTCATGGGCTGTAACTTCATCTTCATTTCCCCACAGGAATACATTCAGAATATGTCCTATGTCTCAGCAACCAGACGTATTTCGGGGGAAAATTTGGATCTGAGTCTATCCAGTACAATTTCAAGATACTGAAACTGCAGCTGATAGAAACTTCAACATGATTAGAATGATCTGCTATCCCCACATGCAAAGTTTTCTGGTTTTCATTTTTAATTTTGTAGTAGACCTCCTTTTACTACTTTAATGTTACATTTAAGGCAGAAAGTGAAATGATATTTAGGATAATGTTTTAGCATCTGTTTCACAATGGTTTTTATTGAAGCTGTAAAGCACTTGCATGCATAGAGAAAAGAAGATGCATTTTAAAAATAAAACTATTAAGTAACATTATCTTGCCATGGTTCATTCCCACTGGGATATAAGAATCATTTGAAAAGCATAACTGAATTCAGTTGAAATATGATAAATTTTTATCTCCATTTTACCCACCTTTTCAGCACTGCATGCTGATCAAGAAAGTAATGAAACCATGAGGGTTTATGTTTAGAAGCTTTTGTCTGATCATATGCTGTACAATACCTTTATATTTTCCCCCTACAATGCAAAGTAGAGAATAACTCGAGTATAACACCATCCTCCTAGAGAGGAGGATGAACATATATGTTTACCTATCTAATTACCAATATACAGTCCACCAGCAGCAATCAATGTCACAAATGGATGAAGATATGAGGAGAGATGAAAATATACCTTTGTATATCATGGCAAGAACAAATGGTCTCCAGGTAACAGAATGAAATGGCTGCTTGTATCCTGCACAAAATCCCAGAAATACATATCAAAAGCAAAACTTACAGAGACAACTGCATCATCATTTTTCTGGGGGCCAAACCCTAAGTACTGCATGTGTCTTCTTTTGGGAAAGCATGCACTGACTGGGACCATAGAGATATGTCTTTTAATTATCATGAAAAGATTGTTTACTGATTCTTTCCAAAGAGGATAGAAACTGTCTTATTTAACAACTAAATATAGCTATAATAAATTCAATATAAACATAAATATAATATTATGGGGAAAAATTACCAAATAGTTAATTCAGAGTTAAATTAGTATATATTTCTGAAATATAGACCCCATATCCGTTTTGTAAGTCACTGGATCTATGAGTGATCTGCAGACCGGAGATCAAAAATGCCTTTTGAAGTATATTGGTTCTTCTATCACCCTTATGAACACTGTCTCATATAGAAAAGTAATATTAAACCCCGAGTACACAGTAGGGAGGCACCATTTCTGCTTTGCAGATGGCCAGCTGAGACATGAAGAAATTAAGTGATTTTCCCAATGTCAAACAAGAAACCTGCATCAGAATGGAGAAAATCTAGGCCTTCTGAGTCTTGGCTGATTTCCTGAACAATCAAACTATTCTTGTGTTCTGGCATGAATAAACCTCTGGTTGCAGATTGGATTGGTGAAAGCATCAGTTCATCATGGGATGAAAAACAAAAAAGGAGAAGAACTATCTGACACAGTACAATATAATCTGTACAGCAGTTTCCTTCTCCAAAATTATACCCCAAAATCTCAAAGTTAAATAACACGTAATTAAAAAAAAAGAAAAAAAAGGCAAAAGAAAATTAAGTATCTTAGACAAAAAGATGTTTCAACTGAGGCATGAAAATAAATGTAGATAATAATTATCACTTATGCAATGCTTTTTATCTTCAAAATGCTGTATAAATATTACTTTAAAATCTTCACAACACCTCAGGAGGTGGGGAAATATTAAGCATAATAAGTTATATCCTCATGTGCTTTAAACCAATTTTCATTCTAGAAAACCAAGTTAAAAAGAAGGTTGGGATGCTAAAAGAGTTTGTTAAAAGCACCTGAGCTGGCAACGTTCTACAGAAAAACCTCCACTACCACCTAAGAGGACTGTGGTTCTCACAGGCATCCATCAGTCAGCTTTAATTAATCCAGTTCAGACTCAGCACAGGCTGGGCAGCCAGGGTTCAGCCCAGACTCCAGGCAAATCCTGCAGGACAGCTGGCCTGGGTTGGAGGCACTGGCATGGGCTCACTCACAGGCTGAAGCTGAGCACCTTGTACAAAAGGACATCCTACAGCTACCACACCTCCCAGGCTGGGGCTGTGGAGCTGCCCCCGAAGTTTTCTCCTTTGGCTCAAAGGCAACCGAGCAGGCACACACAGAGAGGCTGTTCCACACCTGATGGGGCTGCAGTGGAGACGGAGCCTTTCCACCTGCAGAGCCTGCCAAAATAATGTAAAAGGGCAAAAGGGAAGGTGGTAAGTCAAATCAAAGACAATGTTTTGAGCTGAATAAAACACTTAACTGCATGGAAAATTCCATTAGGTTGATTAGATACTTGCCTTAGGGCCCTCTTAAAACACCTGTTAAAAAAAACCAACTAAGATAGCTGTTGCAACGCAGCTTAAAAATATTGGAAAAGCAGGAAATGGAGCTTATTAGAGCTCAAATTAGATCCAAGATTTATGTGAAAAACAGTTGGCCTCTTTAAAAGGCCTGCTTAATCCCTAGATGGTTTTTATTGTTTCTATTATTGTTATTTATTTATACAGTGCTATAGGTATACATGGCACTTTACAGACAAATAAAAGAAAACATTGGTCCTCCCCCAGAGAGTTTGCAGTACCTGATCCAGCAAAGAGTTAAGTACAGGAGTAACTTCATTTGCAGGACTAACCTGCCTTGGAACCAATGAGATTTTTCAAAAAAATCAATTTATTGACATGGTTATGTCTTCCAGGTCAAACTCTCTCATCTCAGACCTGTCTGAAGCCACAGGTGAAGAACCCATTTCACAGGAATAACTACCTGAATTGGGTACTAACTTCTGCTGGGCAAACCTTACAGTAGGATTTTGTTCCAGGTAAAGATTTTGTTCCATGATAAAGATAAGCCAAAGCAAAGAAAGAGGGAAGCTAAGCAGTTTTTGTACTGGTAAGTTGGCTTTAGTGAAAGTCTTTTACTAGAATTTGTAATATTTTCCCAATTGAGACAGAAAAAATTAGTGATTGAGAAACAGCTCCACAACATGGCTTGGTGCACAGCAGGGAAACTGGATGTTGTGTTCCTCCTCACTGCACCCTAGTGTGACAGGGCTGGCTCTCAGGGACCACTGGCCAGAGCTCTCTATCTGCACTCTGAGGCTGCTGAACTGGAACCTTACAGCGTGTGCACTACACCTCAGGTGTAAAATCTAATAACATCCTATTGGAAGTTCTTTCCTACTTTGCAAATGAAACACTCCTGGTTCCTGTTTAACCCCCCACTATTTTGTTGTGTTTTGTCTGGAAGATGAGGGGATCCTGTTCTGCTCCCTACTGTCCTGATGCCCCTATTTCTGTGAATGGAAAATTGGAGCTGCTTCAAGCCACTTCTCTTTTGGAGGGTAGTAATGACTACTCCAAATGTGCAACCCTATTTGCCTGCATATAAACTTTTAATAATGTTCATTAAACTTTATTAGAATTGTTCGTGCAGCCAGATCAGGGTTACAAATTAAAACCTCAATCCTGCAAACACTTATGGAGCTTTATTCATATAACCAAAAGGAAAAAATTCTCTTTCTATACTCACACACTTAAACTGAATCTGAAATGTAAATACAGTGCTATTTATTTTTTTATTCTCTGTCATTAAGGTTAAAAATATGCAGGCAGGAAAGAAATTATATGCTACTGATGTTTAAAAAAAGAAAACAATTCCACAACGTTTTTGAAAATGCATTTTAAAAAAAATCGTGGAAAAAAAAAATCTGATGCAACAGACTTGGAAAAGTCAATGAAAAAAGTGAACTATGACTGTAGGTGCATAATGGTACACAGAAAGTGCTGCCCAGAAGAGACACTATAGTCTGTAGAAGTGCTGCAAGGAACTTTACGGACAAAAGGATCAGATCAAATCAGAACCTGCCACAAGAACCCAGTGAAGCTGGAAAGAATTTTCCCATTGATATGCTTTGAATCAGATGCAGTGACCAACAAACTGCAGGACTGCAGGTAAAGGGCAGCCATAAAACCCAGAAAGAGTTCTTAAAGAAGGCAAACATGAGTGTCGTAAAGCCAAGGTCAAACTCCATCACCAACACAAGAATTGTGTGTGAATTATAATTGAGAATTATACTACTTTTAATGCCTAATACGGTATTTATGATTATTTATCTTGAAACAAATGGTAAAATAATCCATTTATTTTAAAAAACATGTTTTTATTCCACTGAGTCATTTCCTTTGAAAAAGAAAAATATTTCCTAAACCCACTAGCAGTTAAACCTAATTTTGTGTTGTTGTTTCTATTTGAGATGAGGCTGCGTATCATTATTCATGCATAATCTGATTTCATCTCATTCCTTGTTTACATTTTTTTGGTGCATTTTCTTATATAAGCAAGAATTAATATACTCAGGCATGAAAGAAACATGCTCTATCGTCTTTTACTATAATTCTTTGGAATGTGCCATACATTGTCTTTAATTCCCAATGACACTCAAAACAGCCTGAGGAAAACAAGAATAAATACACATATAAACTAGGAGAAATACACTAATAGGAAAATAATTTAAGTACAGGCTTGCATATAGGTACATTAAGCATGTGTAATATAAACAATGCAAATCATGAGCTGAGCCCAAATTTTTAAATAAGCAAAAAAAATTTCTTAAAGTTTGTCCAGCCTGGGTGACAAAGCCGAGTGAGAGAAGCGCCCCAGAGTCACTGCCTGCTCCCTGACAGCAAGCAGATGCCAAAAGCTCAGCTCTTCCCACTCGCTCCCTGCCTGCGAGAGGACCCCGGCACGAGGAGATCCCTCTGCTCTAAATGAGAGCACCCTCCAGTGTGCACACCCAGGAACATACACGCACACCCAGCACCATCTACACACACCCAGCACCATCTACACACACCCAGCACCATCTACACACACACCCAGCACCATCTACACACACACCCAGCACCGTCCACAGACACCCAGCACCGTCCACACACACCCAGCACCGTCCACACACACCCAGCACCGTCCACACACACCCAGCACCG
>VZUI01060072.1:0-64094 GCA_013401135.1 Cettia cetti | reverse complement strand
TAAAGAACTGCTATTCCTATTCCCAAATCTTTGCCTGAAAGCCCTTAATTGCAAAATTATAGTAATTCGGAGGGAGGAGGGGTTACATTCTCCATTCCAGGGAAAACTCCAGTTTCCCCTGGCAGATACCTGTCTCTAAACCAAGACACCCATATTATTTTCCTATTAGGTTTTACTAGTTCAATTGCTCTTCTCTAATGACTCAAAAGAATCTTATACTGGTCATCCAGATTTTGTTGGTACTTTACTTCTGTGAACTGTTCAAACAAGCTATGAAATAAACCCCTTTGGATAACTGATCAGTGACCTGGAGCTTCTAGGAGCTAGTGGCAGTTAACAAGAGAACTTAAATTATTTTAAACAAAGGGCAAAATAACAGCACCTTGCTTTTTATGTCTATGGCAATAGGAAAAACACAGCTGGTGCTGGCTCCAATGTAGATGGGAAACACCCATGGTCCTTTAGGCAGGCTAGATAACCAACACTGCGCAAAGGACCATTGTCCACCTGGTGACAACTTTTTAGGCCTTTAACTGAAGCATCTGAAGCTCCTAATTTCTCATCTAACCTTCCTTGAACTCAGGCTGCTGCAGATGATATTGCCTAAGTTTGGAACTGGGAGGCCACTAGGCTGTGCCAAACTTGGTCATGCACATAAGGATCTATGAAGTCAGGGATGAATCTCCTGCAGACAAATCCTGTGCAGGACAGGTATCAGAAAGCTTTAGGGGGCTATGTGGCAATGCATCCACTCCAGCAAGAAACACAGCTTGAAGGAAAGTCCAGAGGCCATGAAACACCTGCAAAAGTGCCTCCAGATGAAGCACACTGACTTGAGTAGTCATCAAAAACAATCTAAGAGCATTGTGGGCATTGTCATCACTATCACTGGGAGTTGTAAGAACCGTTCGAGGACCCTTTTACTATCCAATTTGTTACATCGTATTAAAATACTGCGGTGCATAGTACTGGAAAATGGTATCTGGGAGTCATTAATAAATACCTGGGCCAGAATAAGGCAAGATTATCACCTTTTCGTCAAAGTAATAGTGATACTTCTCTTAATGAATGGCCCCAATCACCATTGGACAATAAATATAAAAGCATACAGATGAAAAGATTTTTCAGACTACAGAACAAGAGCAAGATATTACTAGTTGGTTTCACAGATCCAGACAAAGTTAATTATTAGTAAAGATTCTTTTTGTCATAATAATTGCAAGATTGAATAGAAAAGGATATATCTACAAGAGCATTTTTCATTTCTTAGACTCCGCTTCCAGATATGGGAGAAATAAGTGGAAGTGAGTCTGTATTTCCTGACCTTGGCAGATCAAAATGCAAAAGGCTTTGCCCTCAAATGTCACTCATGGTTTAGAGTGAAGAACCTTCTATTAACATTTTCAGAGTTTCTGGGTATATTTCCTTTAAGAATTTCCTTTCTAAAATCTGCATGCTAAATTATTCTGCAGCCCCATCAGATCACCTATGTTCCATTGAAGCACGACATATTTTTGCTCAAGTTATGCAGAGGAACAAATCCTCACTTTTTAGCCTTCAGTTGGATACTAAAAAGTTAGGGTGGAAGAAAGAAATTTTCTGTAAAGTTCAACTTAAAAAATAAAAGCAAACAAAACCCTTTTTATCTTCAATGTAGCAATCTAAGCAGAAAAAAAAAATCAAAATAAGTACTAAACAGCTACAGACAAAACATCTGTATTTTAAAACTTATTGGAATATTGTGGTGAATTGAAAAAAGTTTAAAATTTCTTACCATATATTTTAAAGAAACATACGCAATCCTAGTTTAAAATTTAACAATTAACTAGTTCTCTTGGTCTGAGAAATAGTGAGTTCTCATCTTTTTAAAAAATTAACCTCTCAAAATTCTTGAAAAGAGCCATGATATCTATTAAGGCAGAACATGATCATACAATTAGTGGGTCTTATGTTTTATCTTGCTGTTGTGTTTTGACTAAGAAAGCAAAAAAATGCTCCTTAAAATGATCATGTAGTAGCCTGAGTAATTTCTTCCATATTAAAGTAAAAATCTGAAATGGGTTAAATGCAATTTGCACAAATACCTCTATGATATTCCAGTACAAACTGGACAAGCAAATACCATTATGGCAGATGGTTAAACTTCACTAGTGTCAGGGAAAGGTACAAATACCTTGGTTATAAGAATGAAAGAGTTTAGCCTGATTAAAAAATGCCAGCCAAATTTGTGTTTGTTTGTACCTCATCTCCTATATTTTTTAAACAGAATTTTTTTTTATTTCATATATCAAATAATTGGTTTGATTGACTTTTCCTGCTAGACTAGATCAACCTAATACATTCAAGTATTTAGTGATGATCTCTATATAATATGGAAATAGTCAATTAAAGAATAAAAACTACATGTAACTGCTAGAAAACAAGTAAAACAGCAAAAATGCAAAATTAAATACATTGCAGGTGTTAAATGCAGTCCTGTTTTAAACAAAGTCTGTTTGTAGGTGATGCTTTCTATGCTGATCACTTCCAGCGGCCCTTAAAGCTTGCAGCTGCACACATTTTTATTTAGGTATCTGTTTAAAAATAATCTGTCTTTAGGTAATGTCATTTGTATAAGAACCAATGTAATTTTTATTCATGTTCAGTGATTACTATTGTATGCATAAAATGTGGATTAAAAAGTCACACACCTGGCTGTTGATCTGTACTTACCTCTGATTTTTAGTCTTGTGGATGAAAAAACAAAAGCTTAAACAATAATGGAATTTTTGCATTTTGTTACCTCTATGTAGGTAACACAGAACTTGGGAGTATATCTAATTTTTATATACTTGCTAGGAAGTCATATAATGACTGAATTTGGTAGTATCATGAGGTCATGCATATCTTTTATAGTTTGACATAAATTTTTTGGGGGAAAACAGAATTTTCTGAAGTGTCATTTCTTGAATCCTAGTAATAAAAATTCCCACCACTAATGCAAACCTGATTACAGTATCAGTGTCAAGAAAAAAAGAAAGGATGGTTTGCATTGGTGGTCCTTCGCCTTTATTTCCCTTGCATTGCCTTGCATCCACTTCACTCTCCTTTCTTCCCATCCCCTTCTTTTTGCTTTTTAAGAATTTTAAGAACAAACTACTGACTTACCTGCAAAACCCATTAAGCCTTCAACTCAAAGATGTTATGACAGGGTTTGTAGGCAATTTATCCCTTGGGAAAAGCAGAGATCAAAATTCCTCTAAGGAAATTATAGGTTTACTGGTTTAGAAAATCTCAAAAGGGTTTATCTCATCCACTGTTGAATTTGAGGGATTCACTTTAGGTTCAGTTTTTGTCTCTAATGCATTCCATTCCTACATTCAGGAAAGAACCCCAGATGTTTGGATGGGGCTCTTGAGTGGTAAAATAAGGATTGAAGTTATCTGTGGTTTCATCCAATTGACCAAAGTAAATGGAAGGAAACCAGACTTCTGAGACATAAAGGACTTTTAAAATCTGTCTTCTAAGAGTGATGATCTTAATGCAATTTTCTGCCTGTGCAATGCCAAAATGGAAGAAAAGCAGTCCAGCAGCAAGAAGCTGGAAAGCTACTCAAGGTATTCATGTTAAGATGCCTTTGATAAAGACAAAAACTGTAAAGGTGTATTAGGTCTGGCTGAGCTGGAGTTCATTTTCCCCACAGAGCCCTCACAGTGTTGTGCTCTGCAATGGTTGCTGGAAAGGTGTTGATAACACATCAGAGTTTTGGCTACTACTGAGCAGAACTGTCACAGGATCAGCATTGTCTCTCTAATATCCCCCCCACTAAGGGACTGGGAATGGTCAAGATAGTGGGCAGGGACATAACTCAGCGAGCAGACCCAAATTCCCCAAAGGGGTATTCCATGCTACATTACATCAGCTCAGATATAAAAGCTAAGGAAAGGAGAAGGAAGAGGAGGGCATTGTTACTGACAGTGTTTGCTTTCCAGAGCAACTGCTATGCTTGCTGAAACTCTTCTTCCCAGGAAGCGGATGCCATTGCTTGCCAATGGGAAGTAAACAATAAACCTGTTTTTTTTCTCTTTCCTTGTGCAGATGCAAGTGTTCACTTTTCCTTTAGCAAACTTTCTTAACCTATGAGTACTTTCCATCTTATTTTCCCTTCCCTATTCAGCTGGGGAGTGATAGAGTGGCTTGGTGGGCACTTGACATCCAGCCAAGGTCAACCCACCACATATGAGAACAAGGTTAATTAACTAAATAAGTCCAAACTCAGGAGATAGAGCAATAAAGACAACGTTTTCCATGATGGAAGAGATATTTCCTCTGATACACCATTTGGGATGTATCACCACAGAGAGAATGTTCAGCTACACCCAGAGGTTTACCATCTGACAACAACCCTTTTTCTTATAAACTCAGAAATTATGTGTATTTGAAATTACATAAATGACATTTTTAACAAATAAATAAAATAATAAAAGAAATGCAACACAAGCAAACAAATAAACAAACAAAACCTCTAGATGCTTAACTGACAGGTTTTGTGGTGTGTGAAGGGAAATTTGTATTCTGCTGTTTGTTAGGCTGGAGCCTTTTACCATAGCAGTGCTTGAAGGCCAGGGAAAGGCTCCCAGCTCTAGACACTGCCTGTGTTGGGTGTCTATAGCCTCAAAAAAACCCAAACTATCCACCAAGAAAACATTCTTGACTTTTCCTACATGACAACTCTATGTACACATTGATCTGATAGTTTCCTTGTTTTATCTGTATTTTTTAAAAGCACCACAAACATCTCTACTAGAAAAAATTCTCTAGAGTATAATGTTTGTGGATGCATTTGTGCAGACATGCAGACTTAGGGCATGTCTAGCATACAGTCACCTCTAGTTTTGCTCACTTCCTTATTTTCCCTTCTGTTACCAAAAATAAACTATTCTTTAAGTTTACCAAGTCTTCCTCTCCTTTAAGTCCACTCAGGCATTGTTTTCCTGGCCTTGTGATGTGCCTATTCACCACAGGATCAAGACCACAGACCAAACATTTGCAAAAAATCAATTCATAACAGTTAGATTTTCTATGGAAAGATGAAGGATCCAAGGGAACAGAGTTCCCTAACATGAGAATTGACATGACAAGACTGTCAACATTTATTAGATATGGCCTTAAGACCAAAATAAATTATTTGCATTCATTTTTAATTTATAAAATTTTTAAATTTAATAAATTTATAAATTTATAAATTTATAAATTTATAAATTTTTAAATTTTTAAATTTATAAATTTAAATTTATAAATAAAAATTTATAAAATTTTTATTAGTTTTTAAAAACTAATACCTATAAAGGTACCATAACAAGGTGATTTTTAATCAGAAGCTTGATTTGGTAGAAGCCATTTATCATGAACAGCCTGGCTCACTCACTCATACTTGTTCACCAACCCTCTCTTGCACCAGTATTCACAACTCTGAGGGACATCCCATGACAACTACATTGTGCCAAATGGGAAAACTTCAAAATGCCTAAATTCAGCCTGGATCTGGCCTCAAATATAGTCGCAGGCTTAAAAATTAATGCTTTCAATAAAATTATGCTAAATTACAATGGCCTTCCTATAGAATCTTGCATTATATATGCCTGAATACCAAAAGAATTCATCATTATTAAAATTATTGCAAAAATACCAAAGGAAGTAAGAATGATTTGCCACTTATTATAAAGTGTTGCCCATTTTGCAATAAGGGGGCAATCGTTATTAATTCATTTGATATTTTTTATAGCATTAATCATGACTAATTCATTTGGTATTATTAATGTAGATATAACATGAAATTCCATTGCAATTTAGGTATGTATTTAAATGTATCATTAATTTAAAGAGTCATCAATCCAAAATGTCAGCAGTTTGAAGCTATACGTAAGGAACCTTCCTTTATTTTTTCTTAGGAATTCTCTCCTATTTTTTTTTTATGGGACCAAATTATACAACATTTATTAGATTTATTTCTATTACCTGAAAAAGCAGAAGCAGAGTTATCTAGAATCTAGAACTCTAGTCTTTCACCACAGTTATATATGCAACATCCTGTTTCAAATGACCTGATATATTTAAGCTGAGCACCTGTTTAAGGACTATTTTCAGATAAAAAGGTTTATTTCATCTCCATCTGGGAAATTTTTAGTCTGCCCAAGTAGCTTTCATGTTTGGAAAAAATGTAGGAAAGAGACCATTTTGACACAGCCTGAAGAGTTTATAAGTCCTATGGAACTTCTCACAAGTTCGGAAATTTTAGACAGTACCAATGCCAAAGTCCAATGCCAAAAAAAGATCCCTTAAAAACTATACTTTTTCTGCTGGAAGAATTCACTGTCATGTTTCCATTAGATAAAATATTCACCTCTTCATTTTTTGAGCAGCACTGCTTTGCTCTGTCAAGCAGCGAGATACTTTCTATGTTTTTAGACTGAAAGAATTATTTTCTTTTCCATGTATGTGTAAATGAATGAAGCCAAGAGCTAACAAGAAGTCAAGGAATGTTTGTAGGATAACTAAAATTGACTTTGCAAACTTCACTGAGGTGTAAGAGCTGAGGTTCAAGCCATTCATGGAGCAGCAGAAACCCTCAGTATTGCTGAGCTGAGGAATAGGTTATTCACCGCAGCACAGCAATGGGTCTCCAAACACACATCAGCAGACAAAAGTTCTCATGAGAGAAACAAGAAGAGAATAGTACAGATAAGCAGAAGAGAAACAAAAAGACAACCAACAATGTAAAAAAAAAAAAAAAAAAAAAAAAAAAAAAAAAGTGAAAATCAATCTGCATCTGTTCAGATTACTGTAGGGAAAATCGTGAAGATTCTGAAGATTTTTGTGTTTTAGGCAGCATTAGTCTACTACTATAGTATATAGTTTTCTTTTATGATATTTTTTTCATATTTCTGGTGTCCTTGTAAGAAAGCTACAGAGCTTATATGACTGGAAAAGCCTTATAAAACTTCAAGCAATCTTCTCTGGCTCTCTAAACACTCTTAATGTCAGCACCAAAAGTCAGATATTCACGGATATCTGGGACTATAAATGTTACAGGGTGAAGTACAAAGGATTAGCTAAACCTCTTACCTGTATTAAAATTCCTCATTTGCTGCAATTTTTAGTTGCTTTTCTTATTTTCAGCCACTGAAACCATTAGCCAGAACTTGGAATTGCAACCATGTGTCTTACCAGTGATGCATGTCTTACTCTCACAATGTGCTTTCATAGGTTTTCCTTTAAGTATTTGATGATCACAAAGGGAAACTGTTGTCTCCAAATCATCAGCAGGAATTTTGTCCAGAATCATGAACGCCTGTAGAGAGGAAAGGTAGTATAGGTGGACTACAATCTCTCTTCTCTAAATCCACTCCAATGACTCTTCTGCTAGCCCCTGCCAGCAGACAGCACTAGAAGATGTAGTTTTACATCAGCCCTGAGGCTTTCCTTAAGGAAGATGTGCCCCACTTCAATAGTGTAAGCAGAGGTTACTTCTGTAATTATAACAGTATTTATCACTGCCATCTTAATTTCAAAATCTACAGCTGGTATTATTTAATAAATCTGGACAAGACTGGAAAAAATTTGGACAATTTTTAAGTTGTGGTTCACTGCACTTCTGTGAGGGAGAAATTCTTCTGTGGGTGCCTGCTTATCACAATATGATATGAAAAAGAAATATATATAAAACTGACATCCACTTCAACTTTGCTATAGAATATTCAACACCTTCCACTTTCATTTGTATATTCAACGATAACATTTAAAATTACTGTGGTCACCCTAAAGGATGTTAATTACAATGCGACTCAGCAGCCTTTATACAACATAATTGCAGGTTACTAATGTTCATAGTATCCATTGAGGTTGTAATGGGGAGCAGAATTTAGCTCATGGATTTTGTGATGAAGGTCTTACAGCCATTTCTTGTTATTTAATCCTCTTTAACACTCCCCATGCACCATCTTTTGTTTGTTCCCTTAATTCAGAGTGAGTTTTATTTTTTTATACATAAAGGATATCTTTCTTATAGGCCTGTCAGGTTCAGATTTACATATTGTAGATTTAATTGCTTCACATTTCACTTTTTGATAAGGTTCTCAGATGTTAGGCTATATTAAGAAAGGGATGGAGACTAATATAGGAATTATTATAATGTCATTCTATAAATGGAGGTTTCATAGTCATGTTGAATACTCTACTGGGTTTCAGTCACATTTCAGAACGATACAGTAGAATAAGAAAGGTCTGAAAAAGGGCAGAAAATACATATTAGTTGGATAGGGAATATTCATATGAAAAGAAATTGAAAAGATTATTTAGTGTGAAGCAAAAAGAATAGGAGATGACATATATAATAATGAGTGGTACAGAGAAAAGCAGTGAGTAGTCCTCACTACTGTGTTCTACAGTAAGTCACAGAGGGCATTGAGTGAAAGGAAAAGGCAACAAATGTAGAACTGATAAAATGAAATACTTTTTATGGCATTGCATCTTATAATTAGCCTGTTGAACTGACCACTGTATGTTATTATTGAATAATAATTGAGGGCTGCTTGGAAAGTTTCAGGAAAGATAAAGCAATTATATTAATAAAAATAGCATCTGCAATGGAACTAGGTAGAACAAGTTGGTAAGGGATAGGAGCTCTTGCTTACCAGAGGAAAGTGTAATCAGGGCCAGAGGCTGTTCATGCTACTTACTATTGCTGTGCTAGGAATTATACAACTTTAAAAGTTTAATGTTTCCCTTCATTCCCTTCATTCCCTTCATTTAGGTGTTCTCCACCTAAATCCCTGATTTGAAAGAACAACAATCCTAAAAGACTTTGGATCCCATCTGGGTCCCACAAAACTCTATAGACAATTACCCTGTTGGAATTATTGACAGACAGAAAACAGCATGAATGAGTGGACACATTGCCTGAAGGGGCCACAACAGTGAACACGTAGTGTGTCATGCTACTTGTGTTACAGGTAATAACATCAAAAGGATACAAATGTAAATTAATTTAATAGTGGAAAAGGCTGAGTGGAGTAATTAAATACAGGTTGTAAATGCAATCTCTTAGTCAGGAGATGCCCATAACACAAGCTGCTGTAGGTATGAAGATTTAGGATCAGAGGTATCATTTGCAGAATTTTCCTGTTGGATCTGCTGTTGGCCACCAGCCAAGGTGAGGCTCACAGAATTTTCATGTAACTGACAACCCTAAATCTCTTCTTTTGTGTGGTTTTTGCATTGGTGTATGCTGATTGTCTTCAGCAGGAGTAGAAAAGAATGAAATTCCTTTATGTTCCTGAAGCTCATGGCATTACATGAAAGTGGCAGGACCATCGCTGGCAACCTAGAGCCACATCTGTTTTGTACAACAGACAACCTTGCTATCTTTCAGTGTTGACAGAGGATAAAATCTGTGAAGTTTGTGGGTAATTTTCAGTTTCAGGGAGATCATCTTTAGAACAGGTGCCTCTGATGAAGCTAAACACAATATCCTATTGATAGATTATGGAGGACTTGAAGTTTCCATTCAATAAAAGATGGACTGACAACAATTACATTAGCTGCCTTTGCAAATGTTATCAGTCATATGACGTCTTTGGATTAATTTGACAGGGTATTCAGTATCCATCAATATTGATAAAAACTTTGCAATTTATGTAATGCATTCATTGTCCAGTAATAGAAACTTTCCATTTTATATTCTATATAATATTAAATACAGTTCTTGATCAAAACTAGTCGGTTTTCTTCAATACAATCACATCATTCTGAACAGAAAATGCAGTTTTAATACTGAGTTCTGAATTTTATTTGTTAGAAATACATCTTTTACTCTTCTTTGCTGTGAATGCGTGAGTGGCATAAAATTGTGTAATTGTGTAAATTTGATTTTGTTGTTGTCTTTAAAATATTTCCCTTATTGTTAGTCACATATGAGAAGTTCGAAAACAAAATGGTTTTTTTTTTAAATAACAAAAAGCAACCTGCAGTTTCAACAACAGGCAATTTTGCATGGCAAGGCAGCTGATACTTTGTCATTAATGATTTGGACTTGTTGAACTCATATGACATACAGACTCATTTTGTTTCAGAGTACATTTCCTGTTGTGTGGGATGATCTCTACTCCTCTACTTCAGAACTAAAAAAAAAAAAAAAAAAAAAAAAAAAAAAAAAAACAACAGTAAAGCATGTAGGAACACAAGAAAAGACACAAGGTTAGGTTCCTTTCACCAATTTCTATTTTTTTCTCCTAATTTTTCTCCTAGAGAAAAAAGAGGACTTGCTAAAGTTTTCTTTTTTGGTTTTATTTTAGTAAGCTGAAAGAAAAAAGAAAAAAGGAATGAATGAATATGAAAATGTCCTGAGTACTGAGATAAAAGCACAAAGTTTTATGGCAAAATGTTTCTCTGAATCTTCATTATATTCATCCTGTACCTCAAAAAGTTTTTTTCTGGTGTGAGCAACACTTCTTGTCTCCCTCATGACTACTCCCAATACACATTTCTACCAGCCCACATCCAACAGTCTTGCCAATCTGTACCACCTGCCCTCCACCCCTTCAACAGGCTCTCTGTACATTCCTAGCTACAGTCTTCATCCATACACCCCTGCTTCAGCTATTCAATCTGTTTTTCAGTTAGGGAAATGCTCTTTCTTGCATGTTAAATTCTGTTTTCATCATAAAAAGAAGTGTCCTTCAGAAAATGCCCTGGTGTCACTCCCAACAGAATTTTCTTTGTGGAGATCTTGTTTAAGATTCCCTATTTTGTTACAGAATACTTCAGGTACATATTATAAAAACCAAAGCAGAAGAACACATTTCCTGAACATTACAAAGGAAAAGAAAATAACAGACCACCTTTTTTTTCTGGAATATGACTAAGCTTTACATTTTTCAGTTGGAGTGATTTTGAAGGAATCCTTACATTATTTTTCATTCATATTTCATTTATCGTATTTGTTATTTGCTGGAATTAGAGAACATGCTTTTCTGTCTTGGTCAAAATTACTGATGTTGTCTGGTCTATATCCTTTGGTAGAACACAGATGGGTGCAGGGCCTGCATGGAGAATGGGGAGGAAGAGCATTCAGCATCCTCCAGTAAACCCTAGAGAAGCAGGACACCACAGTCCAAGGAAGTACTAAAACATCCTGTCATGTTTACAGTATTATTGCTTCAAAAGTTTCCTGCATTCTTCATTTCCACCTAAGCTTAATGGGCCCATTTATTGCTTGCTTTTTAATGTAATGTCATGAGCTACTCTTTGTAATACCAAGTACAGCCCCTGACCCAGTGACAACCTACAAAAGAGGCATGTTTCTGCTCTTTTTGTATCCCATAACTTGTCAAGGGGTGCACAGTTATCCCAGCTGTGGGAGATGTTCAGGCAGAAAGCATTTTCTTCTCACCCTTGCCTAGCACCCATGCTTTCTCTAGGCAAGTGATAATAACAAAGATTACTGTAGGCACTGCACTCATTGCCAGATGCTGTGAGTGCTGTAGTTGGGAAGCTGGGGTAGCAGAAGCACAGAGACACCCATAACCCTGTTAACAGTCTGTGCCTAGTCTTACAGGCAAAATCTAATAAATGTAAAGGACTTTAAAATGTAACAGTTTGGTACTTACAGGGGCAAAAGGCACCTATCTCTAAGTCACCAGTCTCAATTCATAGCCTCAAGTCTATGAATAATGAGGAGTTTAAATAATAAAGTTGAAAGTGTATTAGGTAGCAAGTATTTTAAAATATGAATAGTTGTATGCTAAAATCCTTAAATTATAGTAAGTACACTAAAAATATGAATATTCTAGAAATATTCATTGCAGGAGTGTGGAGGAAAATTATTCTCTTTTTTAACTGTAGCCTCTTTGCAGGTGAGAGTGCAATTGATTCCGGCTTGAGTAACATCTGACTCCCTTAACTGCTTTCCTGCAGCCCACAAAAATATTCCACGAACAAGGTCTCCCTTTTCCAGGGTGAGTCATAAGGAAAAATGAGATTATTGTAAAGGAGTCTATGTAACTTTTAGAGACCTCTTCACAAAGTCCTGATGATTTTTGATTGATGTCATTATGTGTCATCAGAGGAAAATGCTGTATGTACAGCAGCCTGCGTAGAAAAAGTGCTCACAGTATTCACTTGTGTTATAACAGTGCAGAGAAAAAGAAATCACTCAATGCCCTTGAAATGAGGTCATTTTCACATTCACTAATCAACAATAAAAGAATGCCCAAATTGTCTCATTGATCTAGGAGAGTATGCATCTCCTCCATCTAAGTTATTAACTGAGGAATTAAAATGAGCTTCCCTGCATATTTATTCCTCCTGCTATGTTTTATGGATGCAATATTATGTGGGTTATATTTTTTTAAAAAATATATCAGCTTCATTGCAATAATAGTTGTTTTAATCTTTTTTTTGTTTATTTGGTACCTGCTGTTGGGGAAATTTTGTGGGTTTCTTTAAAGTCTAAATGTATTGCATTAAACAGCTTTGGAAAAAAAAAGGATGCTTTCTAGCCTGCTGAGTAAACATAAATTTCACAGTTAAATACATAAAATAATGATTACATCCAATGGTCATGAGGGACATGTTTTTAGGAGTATACTAATTAAACTACATCCTTCAGACAACATGTTTCTACACTTACTAGCAATGAACCATATCTGATTTGTCATTAAGTAATTATGAATGCTAATGCAAATAAAGCACCTTTCAAACAAGGCTTCAGAATAGAAATTAATCATATATTATTCTTTCTTATCCTACCACACAAGGGTCATTTAAACAAAAAAAGCCAAGGATATGAGACACACACAACAGAAGTTGCTAGTTCTGCTCAGCCTTCAGCTCCTACCTTTGTCTTTGTGGAGTTGTTTATGTATGCATGCATATACTTCTAAACTGAGAGAGTGAAAAAAAACCCAACTTTAAAGTATACTCAGTAATTCAAGCCTTGATCCAAAAACTGCTAAAGCTCATTGCAATCTTCCATCAGTAACAATAATAATTAGCAGTTCTTGCTCCTTTCCTTTTGCAGATCTCAAAGAACTCTACTAAAGCCCAGGATGAAAAAGCCCACAAACACAAGGGAGTAAGTGGGATGAAATTAATAAGCGCACTGAGTGTTAACTCCAGAAAATATCAATGTGCACAACAATTTGTTATGCTTTTATCAGCTGGGAAATCTCAGAAATGTTCTGATGGCAAAACCAACACTATTTTTGACTGGACAAGGATGATTTCCAGAATGAAATCTGTGGCTTCACACCTCATTTGCCATCCTGTATATGCCCATGGAAAGTTTTTACTGTTTCCCCTCTCTTCTATTAGGAAATTAGGATGCAAAACGGTAATATGCATAACACCAGGTTATCATTAGCAGATGGTCTGAACAGTTTTTCAACCTCCAAACTAAGTTTCTAGTGGTGGAGACTTCTGCAGCTCCAGGAGGAATTCTCATGAGGTTTGTTCCCTACGTTATTTTTTTCAACTTCTAACACTAGTCTAAAAATAAAGAAGTATGCAAAGTCTGAGCTCTTTAACCTGAACAAAAAGACCACATAAAGTACTGTATTATACTTTAAAAAGGACCAGTAAAAGCACTTCATCCTCACAGCTAGAAGGGAACATTAGTTGTATTTTCCATCAACCTACTTGCAGCAAATGTGATTTGATTTACCTTCTCATTGTGTTGTAAATGTTATCCTTCCTCTTGACTTGCCTTTTTCCTCCCCTTTCTACAGCTAGTAAAGTCATAAGTCCTTTGAAATAGCTACCTGCACATTATAATGCTTCATTGCATAAGCAAGTAAGAGATTGAGTTATGAAGAACAAAGTTCTAATTGCACAACCTCCTATAATCCTTAATTCTGGCAAAGAAAATGGCCAATAACTTGTGAAAGGTAGTATGAATAGATGTGCCTAGGGAAGAATAACATGCTTTTAAATTGTGACTGGCTGTTTTTGTGTTTGACATGGGCCCTTTTTAAGGAAGGGACCATGAATAACTGATAATCTATGTGAGGTCAATTGAGTAAGTACACTGAAAAATCATGCAGCACATCTTATTCATATAACTTATATTAAAAGGAGCTATTCAAACCCACAGATTTCATCTTGTAAATGAGAAACTTCTCTGTTGCACGGAAGAGAGAAAATGCAAATGAGACAATGAGAAAATAAAAGGTAAAAATAGTACAAATGAGGAAAGCATAAAAACTGAGAATTACAAAAAAATATTATGACCAATAGATTCTTCTGAGACCTAGAGTAACTAGGTTAAGCTAACTTTTTTGACCACTACTTACATGTGTTACACAGGTTGATAATAACCTTGATCAGGGTTATATTTAAATTAATATGATCAGGTTTGTACACAGTAGGATATTTAAAAAAAAAAAAATCAGCACATGGTACTTTATTTTAAATAAGAAAATAGCTCCAGAGGACGAAGTAATTTTCTATGGAAAGCCTTTGTCTTCCTAAGATTTTTTGAGAGGTCATCAGCATTTCTGGGGTGGGATTCATCCTCTCTGACACTGGCCTCTGATTTGTGGCCAGCTGCAGGCACCAGCTGAAGTGAGTATCCAAGCCCCTTTTACCATCAATGACATGAAGGCAATTTATCCCATATCAAGGTAGTTCTCTAGGATAACAAATCAAGCACTAAAAGTCCCTTTATAGATGAAGGAGGATAGAGTTGCTACACATTGAGTCTGTGTACACTCTAGATGGCTACAGATGGGCACATGAATCCTACCTAAAATACCTAAGATGTATTTGTCTAAAGCAGGGAGATTTAATTCACCCTGGCTGAATACAGGCATTGTTACATAATTACCAGATGTAACTAGAGTAACTGGATGCTCATTAAGCAGAAACTGATGCTTAAGACGCTGAACCCATCACTAGTCAGCCAGCAGTTTTCGGGAGTGTTGCCAACACTACCAGTTATTTCCTAGCCTGTGGGTGTAAGAAAGGCAATAAAAGACACAGATCTGGTAACTTCAAACTTTCTAGTACTGATTGCTCCCAAGGTAACAGATTCCTTATACCTCATATGTGGTCCTTCCTCTTTTGGCTGCCTGTTGGGAGTTCCCCCCATGTACAAGGTGCTCCTGGTACCTGTTGCACTGAGAATGTTGGACCATAAATGTTGATTAGATATTTGAAGTGCAAGTGCACAGAAATTGTAGAGTGATGAAGGGGGAAAAATGTAGAGCTTATTATCTATATTGTAGGGTGATTTGCACTGTGTTGAGGAAAGCCCTCATGAACATGGCAGTTCTCCATGGCGATGTACACCAAATGTTCTGACCTGTTAATCATTTGGGGCAGAAATCCCGGTTGAATTGATCTGGCTACCCAGACTACAGATGGGTGTAGTGAGTCTTCTGACCTGTTGTAGAGGTCTGCCTTGGGATTAGATGAATTGCATATCTTGTATTCCTAGTTCTTTGTAATGTGCTTAAAAGGAGCCCATGTTGTACTTTTATAGTGCTCAGTTAAATAAATTCACCCATAAAAAAAGCATGTCTGGGTTGATGAATGATCAAAGTAATCATCTAGGAAAAGCTACCTATAAGGATAATTGTTCCAAAAAATTTTTTTTTAAAATCAGGTTTTTGTCTTTGCTTGTTTTTAAACCTTTTCTAATAATTAGCAGCCCACTGTTGTGACATAGATTTTTAGTCCTCCATACATTGAGTATGCTGTTATAAATGGCCTGAATATTTGCCAGAAAATTTTGTCTGTGTGCTCTGGCAGTAATCCTGAAATTTGCTCCTGTGCAAAGCCATAAGACTGAATATGACACATAATAGAATCCAGCATGAAAGATTTAGTATGGAGGTATTATTGGGCTGCTACATTTCCGGATCATTTTCTAACTTCCTTTGACTCAAAAGCACTATATCACTTTCAGAATTAGCATGGAGCAGCAAACAGCAAGACAGATACCAAAGAGAGCGCACAAACCAGGGGTAAAAATGGGGCTTCTACAGCTTCTGAATGATGGTTCTCTATCCACAGTAGCATTTGCATTTTGGGGAGGGTTTAAAAAAAAAAAATCTGTTTCTGGTCACCTCAAGTGAAACCTAGATTACTCAATTACAAACACAATTGTACAGAATATTTTGCAGAAGTTAGTAACACATCTAAGGTATTGAAGATGACCAAATAGCTTTTCTTAGAATTAGAGCAGCAATTAAAAGAAAACAATCTAAACTGTGCTAAGGAACATGGGATAAAAATTTAGGTGGAAAATAAGGGGAGATGATGAGTTGAGAACAAACTGTCCCTACGCATAGCAGCCCTTGAGACAACCCAGCTTTCTTACCAGAGGATTCAGAGATGTTCTTCTGTTGCCTGCAGTGTTTGCAGTATCCAACCATGCTTCAATCTTCCAAAATCTCCAGGTTCCTCATGCAGATTTTCAGTGCTCAGCTTTAGGGTAGGACTTCACTGTGGCCTCCATTAACAAGAGGTGCATTTGTTTATGTCAGCTTTTACTCACTTGTATTTTTCAAAGGTGAGAACTGCACATCAGATAGCACATTGCATTTTGTAAATAGACTAAAACACAATTTCTTTGTTGATTGGAGCACCTCATGGAAAACAATAGCAAGGAAATTGCTTAGACAAATTGTGAGTGGAAGATGAGACATTTGAAACATGTATTCCTCTATCCCTCCTGGTGAAGGAAAAAACATGTCATACATAACATTTTTGGATGTGGCATGTCTTTCACTTCACTGACAGGTATGTTATTTGTAACAAAACCCAATAACCCTTCTTTTCTATTACTCATCCAAGTCATGACAGTAATCATGGCTTGATAGGGGGTCCAGCATAGGAGAAGTTGTATATATTTGGGGCATAACTGTAATTTCTGACAGTTTCAGTATATGAAGCTAGGATGATCCAACATGAAACATGTCAGATTAGCCAGAGGGATTCTTACTTTTCTGTAGAAACACACTTGTATTTCAGTTTATGTTGTTTTTGGCTACTGAGATGAACAAGATGGGTCCATCAACAGATGAGAAAGCAATTTAAAATTGCTGTGTAGTGTGAAAAAACTAAACTAAACAAGCTGTATACCATACAAAAGAGATACTCTTGTGAATTGTATGAGCCAAAGGGATTGTATGAGCCAAAGGAATCGTTAATATCTGGAAAAAAGTTATTAGATAAGGGTCAGCTTGAAAGCACACACATTATTAAGAGTCAAATGCTGTTACTAGGTGACACCGTAGGCTGTTTATAGAGAATATGCATGATGGTTTCACTCCAGTTAACATTTGCATAATAGTCCAGATGTTCAGATTAAATAGGGCTTTTAGAGTTGACATTAACTGTACTGGTGGTGTCAGCAAAGATACCAATATTTATCTAAGTTAGACCACCTTCAAATATTTTCAAAGACCCTTATGCTCATTTTCTGTTTGTATATAGGCAACTAGAGGACCTGTCCACAAGGTCTAAAGTGGAAATATTAACTAACCTCTGGTGAATGCAAATTCCATACATTGATAGGTTTTCAGTTCAGCTCAATAGTCTTAGAGGCCTTTTCTACCCTGAATGATTCCATGACTCCAAAGGCCATGTAGCTGGGTGGATGCTCCTCCTTTCTCCTCTCCAGGCTGAAAGCTGTGTCGCAAAAGCCATAAGATAACAATCAGATAGGCTGTTTGACCAGGGGGGTTTGGCTTGACCACTGTGATTTGGCTAAGTAGGTCTGATAGTGCTTTCTATACATATCTACAAGCTCTGGATTATATCAATAAAAATCTTTAGGGTCAGGAATCACTCAGTCAGCCTGGAAAGAGTCCTAATTTATTCAGGGATCAGGTCTAAACAACAACAGTTACTTCAGGTGACCTCTCCTACACAGCCTGTCCTTGGACTAGCAACCTGATTTCCTCTGTTCTTGGATGTTGAATAGTGACAGCACTCAGTGCTGCCTTTTTCTTGCAAGAACAACTCCCCCTTAGCCTGCTTCCAGACTCAGACAGTTGGAACACTGCTTTTTTCTTTGCCATCTTGCATGAGACTGTAAAATGTATGTGCAAACAGAGACTAAATGTTTTTTTTTTTAGTTTCCCCTCTGACAGATTCTATTGTATTCTATAACCAAAATTTGTTCCTGCCTATTTGTGAGAGATGGTCTATAACAGCAGTCTGCTTCCTCATAGGTCTTTCAGTTAGGCTCCTGACTAGCTGCTCATAAAGAGATGCTTTCAAAAGGCAGAGAAAGATCTTGGGTCATTCTATCCTGATATAAACAAGATTTTTATTCACTTTCTTTTTTTAGCACTGTCACCAGTTATAGCAGTTTGAACGTTAATGTTTGTAATGTCCCTGCTGTTTCAAATCAAGAGTCTGTCTTTTTATAAATTTTAAACTTTGTGAAAATGTTAGTCATTTTCGTTTTGCCTTATATGCTTACTTTTTAAGTTTAGATTTTTCTTTATCCCCCAAATATCTTTTGACAGCATCTCTAATGAAGTAAATCAGTGTAGTGTTATTGATTTCATGGACCTATCACAATCTTCAGCATTGGCTGAAGTTATTCCTAATCTGGGAGGCAATTTTAATATTTTCAATGTTTTTCAGTTTGGGATACCAAATTTATTTGGTTAAGTCTACAGTTTGTTGATATAAGTGCTAAAAGAAAATAATACTAAAAAATAAAACACAAGGAAAACTGCTGAGGATTGATCAAGCTTTGGATCAAGCTTAAGCACAATTTCTTAGTAAAATAAACGTAATGAAGAAAAAGCATGATATGCATTGCAACACTTCAGTTTTTCTGAAGGGCTGTGACATGACACATGATGTTCTAAAGTGGTTTTTAACTCTTTCAGTGTAACTTTGCCTCAGGATAAAACATCCTTTTAACAGGATGTGTGAGGAAAACGTGAATGGCCTGTAGACGTGCCTGTAGGCTATGTGCTCTCTGTCACCTGCTGTATTACCCTGACTTTGAGAAACCTTTACTTCCTCACACTTTAAGAAATAGAACATTTCTCTTTCACTTTGTCCACTAAGGAAAGCTGACTAGCCTTATTCTGATGTCCTGGGTTTTAAAAGAGGCCTTGTTTTTTTGTCAGTTTCTTTGTTCTCAGATTATTGTCCATAGATAAAAAAAAAAAAAAAGGCAGTATCAATAAAAAAAAAATTAAAAACAAAACAAAACAAACAAACCCCCGAACAACAACAATAACAAAAAACCCTCAACCAAAAAAAAACCAGCTCACTATGTTTTTGTTTGGTTGGATTAAATTGTGCTACCATTTAGCACTGCCTTAGGTTTGAAACCATTACCAAGAAAACTATCCTCACAGGCCTGTTCAGTTGGTGTTATGATTCATCCCTGCCCAGCTCTCTGTGTGTCAACTCAAATAAAGGCAAAATTAGTGAGGCTTATCATTTCCAGAAAAAATTATATTTAGATGTTTATCTCTCCTAAAAGTTGTTATACTTATAGCCTCTAACTGACCCAATTAATCAAAATTAGCATGTCTTATTTATTAGTGGTTTTTTAAAGACAATGTTGTTTTGTCATAATATTCTTTCATTTATTCACTGCCTAAGAAGCTGCTCCCAAAGCACTTATCACTGGCTTAATTGTGATCGCAGAGGAGTAAGGGGAGCCTTGCCAATTTTTTCAAGAAAACCTCTCTGTATTATTAAAGACTGAACATGTTTCCCATTTGATATTGGCAATAAGCTAGTAAATATAGTCTGCACAAATATGTGTGTTTATATACAAATAAATGCATATATATGTGTATGTGTTTATATAGAGAAGGTCATTTTATATACAAAACAGAGACGGAAGGAGAAAATTACTGTATGTCCTTTAAAACTATCACAGATTATGTGAGTTAGTTTACAACAAATCAAGCACCAAAAAGAGAAATACAGGAATAAGCCACACTCTCTCTCTTAAGGTTCCCATATGAAAATCACCTTTCCCAGAGAAGCAGGTTAGTAAACTCCACTATTCAATTCCATGTTTTTGTAGCATCTAAGGTACCAAAGTATACATTCCTACACTACCCTTGTAGTACTGCTGTAGTACATACACTATAATGTCCCTGTATACTAAGATGTCTACTTTCTACTTGTATATCCCTTTTTAGCTGAAATCTTATTCACTTTTCCTCATGTATCTGTACAAAAACCTCCAGTTAAATTATAAATTCTTTGGAATGTGAGATGCTTGCCTTTTACTGTCATCTCATGCTTGAGAAAGAATTGCTTCCAAAAAATTCTGTGAAATTTCTGGGTTTAGGCACAAAAATATAGCTAATTTCAGCTGGATAAATTTCACTTGAACACAACAGAAATCACAGAAAGAAAAGTTTGTTTTCAAAACACAGTTCTTCACAGAAATGCTGTACTCTCTTCTCTAGAGTCAATTTTTCTTTCAAAACCAGTAGATTGAAAATCTACTTTCAAGACTCCTGGTTTTTTTTCTTGAAAAGAAAATCTCTTAAATCCTTATACCTAGTGATAAATGCCACATACACATTTTTACTGAACTATCCCCTCTGCCCTCTTTTAATTCTCCTGTTGATACATTTACCTCTCTGCAGAGTGGTAGCCCCTGAAGTGATGTCATTTGCTAGAGGTTTCCTTCAAACTATTAACACACCAGTGTGCAAATGATCAGAAAGGAAACGGAAGGGTGAAATTGTAGAGCAGAAGAAGACAAAGAAATCTGAAGAGGGCTGAGCAATAATTTTATTTCACCTCTTCATTACTCAGAAATTACCTCAGTCAGAAAAATACAAAGGAGTAAACTCCTGCAATGTCAGTTTGGTAGTCATCTGCACAATCCATTATTATTTAACATCTCTCAAGCTGTAGCGCTTTGTTTAATGTAACGCAGACAATTTATCTAGTACTGCTGAGGCACCACCAGATATACGAGCTACATGCAACTGAGCTTTACAAACCAAAGATTTGCCTGGTGAATTTACTTCTACACAATAACTGATGAAAAAAATCATTGAGGACAGATAGAAGGAATAAAGGACTCAAGCACAAATAAGCTCAACTTGTAAAATCTGTCTATAAATTCACCTTAGCTGTTCAACAGTACGGTTTGAAGATATATCACATCTGAAACCCACAAAACAACCCAATAATTTAGATGTTCAATTTTGATTTTTGGCATTCTCCACCAATGTCAGCGCTAAATACATCAGGTATAAGCGTGACTAAAATTAGCACTAATCAAACATGTCCAAAAGTGCTATAATTTCACATTAATTCTATATCTCAGTTCTCAAACATGTAAAAGTATTCCTTTCTAGGTTCTTCCATTACTTTCCTGGAGACATAGGAACAAGGCATGATTTTTTTCTATGGAAATTATGATGTTCAGTGTTAGGAGAGGTCTGTGTTCTAATCTAAGTTGAAATTCAGATTGTCTTGCATCCTTGCCAACACTAATAATGCTGCCTCTTGAGGAGCTCCTCACTCCAGTTACTATTGTTGTACTCACAAAAATTATTCATACCTGCATAAGTATTTCAAATATTGAAAGCATTTTGCAAACACCTACTGAGTTAAAATCATAGACTGAGCCTTGTAAGGCTTATCATCCTCATTTTAAAGTAGTAGAGGTGAAATGACTTGCTCAAGGCCATGACATAATTTGGCAGGCAGAACTGGGATTAGAGCACAGGCTTTCATGCCTCACACCTCATTACTGCACATCGCTCTGTCTCTCAGGTTGAGAAACCAGGAAGGGTTTGGTAATAGATTTCCCATGTACTTCACTCGGCGTGTTTAGATGAGGTGTCAGAATGAAAGCTGGTCCACACTGTGTGAGCATTATTGATGCCTGTTCACTCTTCAGCAGAGTTTGAACTCAGCTCCAAATTTTCCCCCTCTGCAGATATCCCTCCTGTCTCAGCAATAGCCATACTTGTACTGATGCCACTACATTAGGGGTTGATGAGGATCTTCAGGATTCTTAGCCACAAGAGATGCTATGTAAATACAAAAATAATGACACTTTTACTGCTGATGCCTTTTCATTCTGGCCTCTGATATTACTGTGATTGTAATGATTATTACTATTACTATTATTATTATTATTATTGGTGTTTCCATGAACATTTTCCTTTGTTATCAGTTCTACTCTCTGTCAAATAGATTTCTTACTAAATGGATCTATCTCTACAGAAAAACAAAACAGAAGTAAATCCATCCTGCTGCAGTTATTAATATTCTATTAAAACCCTGTTTGAATCACTGTTACCTGTTTCCTGCAAATCTCCACAGAGAAACAAAAACTGTTTGCAGATTCTTAAGGCATGTGGGAGATGCACCTGTGTTGCTAATTCCCAAGCAGTCAAATTGCTCAGTAATAAAGTGTTTCTATAATGTAGCTTTTTTTTTTAATGGTGATTTTGAACAAATGCATTTTCATTATGTCTGAATTTCATTTAACATGTTTTTACAATACATGTTTGTGGTGTATCATTCCAGAAAGAAAGTAAGCTCCATCTAAAATCGCATTTGATTATAAGAGTGTACCCTCATACATATCTAATAAACAAATAAACAAATCAGTTTGATCTGTTATGCAGATAACACTGATATGTAAAATATGTTCAGGAACTAAAAATGCATTTTCTGTGCAGAAGTTTTCCTTGTAGAATGCACTGTGAATTTATGTGAACTGTATACAGCACTGAGACTCTTTTATGTAGCCTGTTTCCCTGGCTGATAGCTAAAAGAGGTTAGGCTGAATCTCTGTGGATCAATTAACAGAGGGACCTGTCCTTCAACAGAAGAAGATCTATTTCAGGATTTGCATATCACTGAAAAAAATTACAAAGCTGAGATAAATACAAGCCCGATAATAACTCACTGCAGGCTTGGCTTCATTCCTAGATTTCCTTGGCTGTTTGTCCTAATAAAGTGTCTCCATGGCACTTAGGGCAGGAAGGTTATTAGTAGCTGTCAATCAAAAGAAGGAGTATGCATCGACAGGAGGAGAAAGAGAAGAGAGGTGACATTCATCCTCTTTTCTCACTTATATTGGGTATAAAAGTCATTCAGAGCAAGTGGTTAAAAAGGGACAGGTCCCTCTTCATCCCCCATGGAAAAGAAGAAGAAGGTGGTAAAAAAAACCTAACCAACATACCTGCCTTGGTTACCAACAATTTAATAATAGTGTGGAATACATCAGTCACTTTGCTTTAGCTTATTAGTGCTGGGGTGTTTATTAATACCAAGGGATGTGAAGGACATACACACAAAGAGTAGGATAAAGACTCCTGACAAAACAATTCTGGTTGATATTTTAGTATGCAAAAATGATAACTTTAAACAGCTCCAGTTTATGATAAAACTTAAGTGCTGTATCAGGAAGTAGTATGTTTATTTCATCTTTAAGCTAACATGGTTGTGGCAATAAACACCTTTAAAAAGCTAGTAGCAATACTGAATGTATATTTATTTCTTACCTAATTTAAATCAAATACAGTGATCTAACTTTACCAAGTTGAAACTCAGAACTGATCTATACACCAATTAATTAATACTTTAAAGGTCTTTAATTTACTGTACCACTTTCTTAATTAAAGTATATCTGCTGCTAGAGCACATCATGTCTATATATGCATATTTTCATAAGTAACAGAGTCCATAGAGTGCTAATTGATATCCTGGTCTCCAGACAATACTTTACTAAATGAAATGACAATTATAACCAATTAAAATTCACTTTACATACCACTTCACCTATTTTGTATGTATTATGCATGAAGACAGAGAGTACATTGCCTCACTGCTCAGGATTTGTGTGCGTCTGTGCAACTGATGGACAGCTCCAAGGTATTCCTTTTAGCAAGCTCTTTACCAAGGGTCATTTTTCAGGCTCATCTAAAACCTGTACTTTGCTGTTACATAGATACATCAGTTAATAAAAGCTATTAATTGCTTTGTGAGGATTTTATTATTATTATTATTTCCTTTGACAAATGTGTGTCAAATTTGCACTTACGCCTTTAACTTGCTATGAAAAAAAGGTTTTTAAAATAGCACGGTGCCTAATTAGAAAAGCTAAACTTCTCTCAGAAATATTGTATGCAACATATAAATGGCACAGCACTGCACACCTACTGAGGGGAGTGTGGGAGTAACGCAGAGGAATGAAGTCAGTGGGAGATGAGAGTGTTTGGAACAAGCACCTCAAGCTTGAGAGCACACGGCTAAAAAGAGACATTACACATTTCATGCAAGAAGGAGCTGCTCCCAGTTTTCAACTGAAGACTGAAAGTCTTGCTTTTGCAACTCACCACAGCAGAGCAAGGACTGTCTCAGCTGGGGCTGTCACTCCCTGACTTCATTTCATGCCTGTGGTGGGGAGCAGACATTTCTCCACTAACTGCATTGGGACCTGCCCTATGATGTGCACCTTCTGTAACAAGACCAGGTCCCAGTAGCACTTAGATGTAAGCTGTTGCACAAGGTCTTGCGGACCTGCTCTTCAGGCAGTGCCTACAGCTCCGGCGCAGCCCCACTTCTCCAAGCCAGTCCTGGTGCAGCACATGGAACTCATTTCACTGGTGATCCAGGTGACCCCAGTACTTTGGTAAGCAAGAAGTAAATTTACACTTTGGGAGATTCTTAAGGAAAACCCACAAGTCATATAAAAGGAGGTGACCAACATCAAAACTTATAAACTCCACAAGTCTCTTACCTCTATTCCCTTTATTACGCTTCTTCCTTTGCAGAGATACACTCTGGATGACCCAGGCTCTTGGTGTGATAATGAGAAAAGCAAAATAAATGAAGACATGGGCCTTACTAAAATCAAAAAATTTCTAAATAGAGTATGGACATTTTTCTTGAGGTAGTTTCCAAAAAACCCCAAACTCCTAATTTGTCATCCATCCCTCCAGATCGATCATGTAAGCCTATAGGTATTTTCCAGGCTAACTTGTGTTATCTCCCTCGATCCAAGCACCTGAATAAACTTCTATATTTCCATACAGTGCATACCACCAAGTAAAGAAACCTTTATCTTACCTTTTAAATCTTCCTTGTTCACTCAATGAATCATTCTGAATGCTGGATGAGGTAAAAACCACAGAGCCAGATCACCTCCTCCTCTTATCACAAGCAGAGGAGAAGGCTTAAGGAACGGTGTGGGTCTTTATCCTACTCCCACACATTTTTTTGAAGATGTATGTGATTGCTACCCTGCCACAGGGATGGGGTTTGCTTTCTGAAGGGAAGGTCATGAAGCCTTTTAAGCATGTTGTTTGTTCGTGTAAAAAGAGGCATCCAGTGAGTAACTATCAACTTCAACCTCATACTCCCCAAAAGTGTTGATCTAGAAGTTGTACATCTGGGCTGTGTTTTCTAAGTCTCTCAGGACCAAGAAGGAGAATACTACTTGCCCTTCTCCCTTTTTCTCTGTTGTCTTTACCCAATCCACTTCAATCCCCTTCAAATTACTCTAAGTACACATCAATTTGCTCCCATGACAAATCACTCACGGGAAAAACCTCCAGCCTCAGGACCAGGGCAGGAGTGGTGCTGCAGGACTTAGTGAAACATTGCTCTCCGATATCCAGGGCAAATTCATTTGTGGAAAAGGATCCTTCTGGATTTCAGTTCAGGATCTTTGAAGAAGAAACAAAATATGAGAGAAAAAATTTCCTAGTAAATGAGCTTAGGGTGTTTGGATTTTTTTTTTCTTTTTCTTTTTTTGGGGGTGGAAGTTAGGGTCTTTTTGTTTTTTATGGGTTTGGTTTGTGTGCTTATCTATGAAACTGCAATAACCAAAATTAGGGTATTGACATTATCTTGAACAACCTACTCTTTTGCTACGGGGAAGGCTAAAGTCAACAAAAGTGCAAAATATGACTGAAATTGTTTTTTCACAAGAACAGTTTTGTGGCAGTAGGGCAGATCTAAGTATATCTACAATAGGTGACATTTAAGGGTTGAGGCCCTTTGTCTTCATACTGAAAGTTCAATGAATTCCCTGCCAGGATGAGTTTTCATTCTTGTAGCAGATTAAAATACATTTACAAGCAATAAGTAACAGTATCTCATTTTAATATATGACCCCAATTTATAAGAACTCTAAATTGCAGGTGTACACACAGTGGGGGAGATGGGATGTGCATCTACTACTGTTTTTATTTTTATTGAATATGTTATAAAATGTCCTTATTTTTAGATGGAGAAGGGATTATTGGTGTTTCTGGAAATTAAAACAAAATATGCAGTTCACTGCTGTCTGAGTGTCTTAGACTGGTGTCCCTCTATTGAAACCCTAGTATTCTTATTCCAGCTGGGGAAGCAGCCTATGGACTGCAGGGGCAGCACATCAAAACTCAGTTTATTTTATCCTCTACTAGGCTCAACTTTGTTATGTTATGTGTTTGTAAATAAAAATTTTCCTTCTCTTTAAAATCAAATTTGAAATTAAGTTTTAAAAATATTCAGATTATGGATCTGGGTAGTTCAAATATGTAATTCGATATGGAATACTGAAATATATGAAAGCTGCATTCAATTCACTGCATTGTGAATGTATGATTTTATGAAAGCTGAAAGTGTCTTTGACTTTCTATTCTAAATGGAAGAAAGATATCCATGTAAAAATATATGAACTGCTAAGGGATAGTCAATCTACAAATATTCATGGCAGAATTTTTTTCTCATCTATTTAAGCATAGTTTAGGGGAAGAACAATTTTTAAAAGTCTGTTTAATGTGATTCACTTGGAGACAGGAATCTTTCATTTAAAGAAAGGAGGAGGGGAAGACAGAAATGACAGCCAAGGGCTCAGGTTCTCATTTTAACATTGGCAAAAATGTGAATAATGTTACTGTTTCAGAATTATTTCAGACTGTGGCTTTACACCAATATATTATCTTTGAAAGAAACTCCTTTATGTTTCTCTGTCAAATAATATAAATGTTATAATTTTTTTGTTAATATTAAGTGTAATGTTGATCTAGATTGAAATATTAAATAGGATGAGATTTGTGTTTCCTCATAGAAATAATTTCAAATCTTATTTCTGATTTTCAAGTGTGTCTACTTTTTTAATTTGTTTCACATGAAACATGGTGGACATTTCTCAGATGCAAAAATAATTCCTGTATAACTTTATTTCACAATTACCAAGATTGATTTTTCATTAAGTGCTTTTTTGTTGTTGGGTTTTTTTTTTATTTTTTCATTTACAAAAGTTGTTTTGTGCAGTAAATGAAGTGCCAACGCAGACAAATGTAACCAACATTAAGCTAGCCAATAGAGTTCAACAAACTGCTCAGGTCATTAATATAATTTGTTTTGGCACTGTTACATTTCCTAGTGGTACTCTGTGTAGTTTGCTGGGCACATCAATTTGTTTTCAGCTATTGTGAAATTGGATATCCTGGCTTTCATCCAAAGCACCCTCTCAATTTGCATATCTTTGTTATCATTTCAGGTTCTCAGAACATACTGTGGACTATCACACCATCTGCACCAAGATCCTCACATCCAAACACAAATTAAAAATGAAACTGTAAAATTTGCAAGGAAACAATACAGACCTTTTATCTCATTCTCCCTCTGTTCATTTTCAAAAGAGAAACTTGCTTGTAGCCAAGCATAGCAAAAAAGGCTTTTATTAATTGGACTGGCATCAAGCATGCATACATAAAATTGTTTATTTTTTCCCTATAAAGGGGTTGCCTGACATAAAAGGGTCTTTGAAGATGACATTCAGATTTTGACATTTGCATGATATTGTATAAATATCAGAGGTAGGAGACTTTTCTGACAAACCAGATGGGTCAAAAAAAGCACTTCCAGAGATAGATATTAGTCTTTTACTTAAAAGATATTAGCTTCTCCTCAAAGCTGTGAATTATTAGGCAGGAAAAACAAACATATTTTTCTCAAAACCATAGCTTATTTAATTCTTTTCAATCCAAGTAAACCCAGCTTGGGGAAAATATAAAATAATGTCATTACTTTTGAGGGGGGTTTTGTAATTCAATTAAGATCACAGAATATAATTGAATCTTGTCTTTCAAGTGTCACAGAGATTAAATCTTATTGCTGAATTTACTGCTTCTTGACGGAGCTAATCTCAATTTTAAGCATAGACTCTGGGTGTTTTTTGAAATACAAAAAGGCACTTTAGGCCTTAATTCATCAATATTAGAATTATGCAGAGAAAGATTCTTCCTTTTAGCTTCATTCCTTCATGAGCTTTGATTGAAACCCACAGTTTCTGTTTTTATCAAGGGTGGCAGAGGTGAGGGAGGGAAGAAAAAAATCTGCAAACCTATAATAATTGCAGAGGCACTTAGTAGGGAGGTTTGCTGACTGCATACTTCAGCAAAGATTTCAAATGAGGGAAGACGGAACCTCCTCCTTTTGATCATGGGAAGGAATAGCACAAATCTGATTATATATGTTGACCCTTCTTTATCAACAAAGAATCAGCTACTGTCAGCAAGCAGTGCTCAGGAACTCACGGGTTTCATGGTGCGGGTTGGGAGAGCGACCTGAGCACTGCCTCTGAGCTTGCTGCTTTTGATGATATGTTGCCACGCTGTTCAAAAACTCCACGGTGTGTACCTACAGTGAGAGGAAGAGAAAGGAAACGAGGAAGACAAGAAGGGAAGAGGGACAAAGGGGGAGAAAAGGAAGAATGGAGATGAAGAGAGAGGGGAGGAAAGGAACCAGAAAGCCAACACTTAAACCCTAGCTTAAACCCCAGCTTCCACTTGACATCTTCAGAGGGTCATCTTGCCCATATATTCTTAAAATTTTCATCTTCAGCTCATGACTGACAGATGAAAAAAGGAGCAGATTCTCAGAAAATAGATTCAATCCTCAGAAACTCCTTTTCTTTCATGATTTCTCCTTTTTCATTGATATTAAATCCTCGTCTGAAATTAATGCATTACCTTCATTCAGACATTTGATTTGTGGCAAGAGAGTCAATACTTTGGGGTATTTTGTCTTGAAACATAACACTGTACTGGTCTAAAGAACTATAGCTGTCCTATCTTTATGTGCCTTTTTCTTTTCATTCCATCAATCTTACATAATCCTAAATATATGGCTGGGGGCTTCTTCCTTCTCTTATGGTTCCTCAGGTCCCCTTTAATTATATGAATCAGTCGTGGGTTTTCTCATCCTTACAATTCTAAATTGGTCACTTGTTCTTTCTATCTCCCAGCCTTCTGCATCTATCCTTCAGCCAGCAGCCTTAATCACAGTGCAGTATCTGGTTTTGCGCACTCCTTTGGCCTCCAGACCCCTACAAGCTCCAGTCATGCTACATGCAATTCTTCCATTTCCACATTTCATTAGATAAACTACTCCAAATTCATGATAAATACCTGGCTATAGTGAGTGACTATGGTAAAGTTGTCTCTCAGTTACTGCATTCATCCAAATTCAGCATTTCCTTTTGTGTCTGTCTTTCAGTTTGCTCAGATTTCTGCAGAGAAATTCATCCTGCTGTAGGTGGTTGCTTTCAGAAGACTTAAATAAAATAGCAATAATTAGTTCACAGCTAGATTAATTTGATCAATGATGAGGACTGGTGGGAATTTTTACATTCAAATACTATCAGTAATGGTGTGCAATAGTGGCAATACATGTACACTGTTTACTCAAGAAAACAATAACAACTTAGATTTCAGATGATGATAAAATTTATTTGTATGTTGAGCTCCTGGGGCCAAAGGAGTGGGGATGGAGTATTTGTGCATTCCTTAACATTAGCTTTTTCAGTCATTCAGAAAGTTTGTGAAAGTAAAAGCATCACTGAGCTCTGAATTTGGTCCATGAAAAGCCAGAGGAAGGTAGGGTTCACCTGAGGCTGCTGAAACATTGGAATTTAAAGTAGTAGCTGTAAAAACATGGGCATTGAGGGTTTTTCTCCCCAAATTGGGTGCTTTAGAAGCCTAGAGAAAAGGTCAACTTCAATCCAGCTCCAAGTTTCCAATTACACTTCTAATACTTAAGGCATTCTGACATATCTAGCCAGTGACATACACAGAAAAGAAGTAAGCAGCAAGATGTAATCCCACCCTCAGTAAACTGCTACTCATTTCTGCATCACTTGACTGGTGGGCATTCTGCACAAATCTAAAGCAAAGCTTAAGCCTGGGTGCCTGAGCCCATGGGAAGACTAAGCACTGCACCACTATACCCTGAGAGCAGAAAGTTCACTGTCACTCAATACATCTGAAGCACTCTATAATAATGGCTTATCCTAACGAAAACATGAGACTGGTTGGTGTCAGCTCATATTTTTTGTCTTGTAAGTACCAGTTGCATTAGGTAAAACAGCCTGGGCTTGATTGAAGCACTGCAGAACACTGTTTCAATACACTTTTAGGTGTTTTGTTTCTGATTAGAATTCTTTACTGTTGCTCCCTGTTTTCACTTCCTCACCTCCTTCTCTGAAAATACACTGTCTTTGATTGTTGCCTGCAACTTTAAATAAACAAATCTTCATTAGAGGGAGGTCAAACCACATGTATTGGACAAATGTCAATTCAGGAAATTACATTCTCCTTACCTAAATAACCCTTACAGTTTCAACTGTGAGGAAAAAACCAGACAAAATGTGTTCTTCACTTTTGGTCAAGAGCTATAACAGACAAGCAGTATCTCTAGTCACAGCTAAGCAAAAGGGCTCAAAAGCTGAATCCCATTCATCGCTATTCAAAATATTTAGTTTCTGAATTTTTGTCAGAAGAAGAACTGCACTGAATATTTTAGAATAGCGAATATACAATACACAAAAATAAAAATCCAAAGTTTTTCCAATTTTGTTTTTTTGCTGCAATGTATTCTCTGAGGACTGAGCCATATACTTTCTAAGGCCCTCAGTCTAGGAAATTCTTAAAGAGAAGATTAATTCCATCCACTCAATATGAGGAACTTCATAGAATAACATCAAATATAGACTTGAAGTCCGAGATTAAAATGCAGCAAGTATCATAGAATATGATAAAAGCACATGTATTCAGACTGAAAAATACTTTACATTACATGCATTTTTCTGTCTGTTTCTGAAGATATTTCTAGACCATCCATAATACATTGAAGGGAGATTATCCTACATTTGTCTACATTTAATGGAGCAACTTATTGCTCTACAAGAAGCAATCTGCTCAGATTTGAACCAGCTTGCAAGTTGCTAACAATTATTTTTCCTGAATGTGTCTTGGTTACTGGAGCTTATTCCTAATAAAGGCCTTGAATTTCTTGGCATGGTGTCCTGCTATTAACAAGGACTGTCTGGATATGATAGAAGCTGAATTGGCATATAGGTCACACTCTGATCATTATTAAAATATTCTCTATTTTCCCTATAAAATTATTTCATCTAAGAGCTGGGAACCAGGGTATCATTAATTTTAGACTTACTCCAACTAAAGAACTAGTGCTAGATATTAAGTAATTTTTAACATAATTATTAATAATGTCTCTTATAAACTCTGCTTTGTACTGCACTGGGAAATTATCCACTATGAATAAAACAAGGCCTTCAGTACAATAACCAAAAATCTGAGACAATTGAGACTATCTTTTAAAAAGGAACAACAAATATAAGCATTTTGATATTTTGTCCACAACATGGAGCCATTCATTTTTTTCAGGATCTTCTCCATCATTTATAATGGATAAAACACACAACATAAGGATCTAACAACATAATATATACCATTGGTAGTAGTTGATGCTGTTGATTATTCATGGGCTGAGAGGCTTGGACATGTTCTGAACTATTTGAAAACAAATTCATACATGAAAGGATTTTTTTGTTAAAAACAATTTTTAAATATCACGAAAATCAAAATGGCAACATGGCTCCTTATATCCAGCTATCTTTTACCACTTTTTCTTAGAAAAAGATCTGATGGCAGAACCTGGTGCACAGCTGTAAACTTTTCCAGGGAAGTCTTCCCTACAAATATTACATGCCTCGAAGTTTCTCCTTCTACTATTTAAGACAAGTTTTCGTGGCTTATAATAGTGAGGGACCAGTCTATAAGTCTGCACAGTGGCATGCACACCTATGGTGCTATATAAGTACATAAATAATAATTGTAATTAATGTGTCTCAGCTTCCTGATCTGGAAAGGATTAATTAGTTGAGGAGGATTAATTAGATATTGTTAGCACAGTACTTTGAAGATGTAAAGTGCTATATATAAGTGCTAAGTACTACTGCATCGTGATTTTCATGTTCTTTGTACTATACTTAGTAGATTACAAGTTCCAAGATTTCATTTGCTGGAATATTTGTGAAAATGGATGTGTCTGTCTTAGAGACTCTGAGTCCACATAGTTATGTTTGCATATAGTTTAACACTAAATCCTTGTGTAAACAGACCTGCTTCAGTTTATAATTGTTGAAACCATCAGGGTCACATTGGCAACAAAATACTTTACTGGCTTTGTGGTTGCAGGCATCTGGTATACAGTTTTATACAAATAAATACTACTTTGATGAAACTTGAACTTCTATGGACTAAACAAAATAGTGCTAAAGAAAATTCTCAAGTGGAGGGAAAAGTGCTTTTGTGTTGCAAGAGGCTTCAGAGACACCCAGGTGTTGCCTAAATACATACTAGGTCACATTTCCTGGCCACCTTGATAGAATGTCCATCTTCTTGGACATGGCATGAAAATGCATGGCATTTGCTACATCAAAATATATGACACCAAGACAGTTAATGGACAAGTGAAGAGAGATCTGAAATTCTAGAAGTAAAGGTAGGAAGTTCAACTAAATGTTCAGCAAAATATGGATTACATTTTTTGTAGCATGCTGTTAAGAGGGAAGACTTTTTAATCCTTTTTGACAGATTAAGGATAAGGATAGAAGGTCATTCTGTGACTCCTTATTTCCCCAAGTTAAATTAAATTAATTTTGTCAGATATGCAACTATAAAAATCATTGAATGCTTCCTTCCACAGTTGGTCACAGTCCCACAAAGCAACATAGTCAACCCTCTTCTAAAGAATATTTGGAGCAAGAGAGAACGGAAACAATTTTACCAAGTCCTATATGTACAACCTAAAATTGGAAACTTGTTACATTTCTCTCATCCTGCTACTAATGAAGACATGGAAAGACAACCAGCAAAAGAATTGCTGAGTGGTTTACTAAGTCAGTGGGAATCAGTGATGCCAAAATGTTTCCTTGGGACTGTCAAAACAGCAGAGAACATAGCAGAACTCTATTCAAGGTGTATAGATTATATCAGTGAATGTTAAAGGCAAGGCCAGTGAAAAAAAATATTTTACTTCCATTTTGCAACCTAGAAATGTCATGCATATCTCAAATCAAGGCTATTAACAGCCTTTATTAAAGCCTGCATGCAGCTTCTAAAAGCATAGATATAATGAGGGTGTCTAGTATCAAATACCTATCAAGAAGCTCTTGATAGGTATTTGATGATTTTTAAAAACAGGATGATTTTTAAAACTTTCCATCCCTTGGCCATAAAGGTTGCTGATATTTGGTGTAGACCAACTCTGCTGTAACTACTGGTTACCCAAGTTGGGTAAAGAATCACTCAGATTCTTCAGTCAGCACAACATAATTTTCTCATAATTTTTTCACAATTTTTCTTCCTATGCCACAGCCTCAGCTTGAGCTGTATCAGTTCGTGGATGGATGAACTGCTTCTATTACAAAAGCAGAAGGAAGCATGCCTACAATCAAAACATTTCAGCCAGGCCCTGTGTTATCTATGCAAAATGGTGCAATAAACCGCTGTATTAGCAATGTACAGTCTGCCTAATTGTGCAAAATGCTGGTCTAGTTGTCACTCGCCACTGCTAGCTGGTGCACTCCCTCTAACAGATTATTTAATTTATGGTTGTAAATATGCTCCTTAGGGACAGAAAAGAATGCATGAACAAAAAAACAAAACTAATTCAAATGTCCAGCTCTAAAGTTGGAATCAAATCACAGTTAACAAAACAGTTATTCTTTGTTTTCCTTGCTCTATCAGATACTGAGAGTACTCTAATTACAGAGAATCACACAGAATCACAGAATGCGTAAGCTAGGAAGGGACCACTGGAGATCATCTAGTCCAACCTCTCTGCTCAAGCAGGGTCTCCCAGAGCATATTGCATAGACTTGTGTCCAGACAGCTTTTGGATATCTCTAGGGAATGAGACTCCAAAACCCCTCAGGTGAACTTGTCCCAGTTATTTCTTGAGGGCTAAAAAAATGTCTTTAAGCTTCTCAGTACTATTTCCAGTTATAAAAAATACCAACAAAGCCTTTTATCTAGTAGGAATTAAGTTACATTAGGTTACATCTTTTTTTTTTTTTTTTCCCATTAAGGATCTCGGAACAGGGAATGAACTCTTTGGTGTCTGATAGGTTATGCCAAATATATTTTTCTGTGGATGAAAGAGTCAGAGTAATTGTCTGCATATTTTTTTTCTATGTTTATTGAGAAAACTGAGGTCTAAGTAATCTGATGATGTGAAGGCAACACCTTTTACACCCCTTCTAGCAGGTCATTTTTTGTCACTAGCTTTTGGCACTCAATAGAAAGTTTGAGGAGTCATGTAACATATTATCATTATCTTAGAAAAATAGTAAGGAATTTAAAATGAGACCTTCTCTCAGAAACATAAATTAGCAGGTCTTTTTTCTTTGACAGTGTTTACCTTGAATTTAACAGGGTTTAGATATTTTCCTTTATTCCTTTTTCTCTCACATGAGGGAGAGTCCTCTCAGAGGACCGGAATGCTGTGTTTGCTAGCCTTGTGGCCAGGCTTTGGTTGATCTCTGTTGATCAAGCAATGGAGGACACCAATGCCAGCTCTCTTGAATGATTCAGTTTGCAAGTAAACTGACTTAAATAATAAATAATAAAATATAGCTGTTTTTAAACCTCCTGTATTGGGAAACATCCATTTAAATAATTGCCTTCTTACAAACATGATTTTATCACATCTGTTATCTCAACAGTTAATTCACTATTTGATGGTTTGCTTTTATTTTGCTTTAGATAATTTTTAGGCCTCCACCTGTCAGTAGAGCAAAAGGCACCTCCCCAGTTAAGTCTAGTTACTTTTCCTTGGCCTTTTTCTGGAGATTTCCAATTTCCACCGCCATTTACTTAGTTTTAATATTTATAGTTCTTTCAACTACTCAGGCGCGCTCATCCCTTGTACAGCTGTGTTGACATGCTCTTTGCTTTGAAACATCAGTAAGTTAATTAGGGCGATGAAAATACTGTTCAGCCTGGTCTCAGTATGACACACTTAGGTTTCAAAGAGTCATGTGAAAATTATCTTAGCTTTCACTATATGATTCTTGTGATTTATTTTGAGTTTTCCCTGTTGGCTGATGTGTTTGTGGGTGGTGACACAGCTCAGACTAACTTCTTGGGAAGATTTTTAGGTGCACAAAGAATATTCATCCTGGAATTAAATGAAGAACAACAGGACTCTATGTAGCATGAAAAAGTTCTCTTTCTACATGGGTATGCTGCTGCATCCTTCATGTAGTCCAGCTGACACTGAAGCCTTCATTGATTGCTAGTCTGCAACTATAATAACAATAATTATCTAATTGGTAAGAGTATCATTTTCTCTTTAAAGATGTGCATAACTTTTAAGTTCCTATGTGGGCTGTATTTAAAAATCAGCCATGAAATATGCAAATTCTTAGGATCTTTTCTTCAGTATGTCTTGAAGTAAATTTGCAAAGTTGTAAAACTCCATTCTCAAACAAACGCATGAAAACAATAAAAGCTGGCCTTTATTGAAATAGTGCTTGACATTTTCTTTGTCAGCATATCCCACAGTTGTGGACCAACTGCCTGCCTGGGGACAGGGTCAAAATGAATACCTGTCTAGCATGGGAGAGCATGATCATCAGTGTCACCTTGTAACAAAATTTGGCTTGTGCAGTGAAGGGGGAAAATAGGTCCCATCGTCTCAGACCAGATATTTATGCAGGCTCTTCCTGCAAACAATAGCCACCATGCTCAAGTCATACTTTCAACTTGATTTCGAATCAATTTTGAACTCATGACAGATATAAACCAAATTTGAGAGATGGATAGGATCAAATGTCAACAAATGTCATGAGCATAGGCAGCTGAACAGGAGGAGACCTTATAAATACTACCACTATAAAACAGACTTCAGCATGAATTCAACCTTTATGAAAATGAACATTCTTTATAGGAGAGCAGCACAGTTGGTGTCCTAACTGTCAGACATTTTGTTTGGAGAAGTACAAAGCGCAAATATATGAGAAAATGGGTTTTCTTTGTACCACGGCATGTGAAATGGCTTTTTACTCCAACCTTTTCAGCAACTGGTCACAACAAAGGTCACCAACTACCCTGTTTTGAGGAAGGCAAACCTCCTCTAAGAGGAATATATATGGAAGAGAGAGGATGTTGTTTTGTAGGGACACAAAAAAAATACCCTGAACATGAGATTGACTGAGATGATCTCCAGGTATTCTACAAATTCCTTTTATTGGCAGTGCTAAAAAAGGTAGGTTGCTGTAAATTATTTGGCATCTTCATTCCCCACTCAGCATTACGTCTGCAGCCATCTTGAAAAGACACTTCTCTTTCTGTACTGAGAACCTGAAGAACTGGGACACTACTGATGTCCTAAAAGCCACTCAAAACCACTTATCTTCATTTTGCACCTGAAGTCCTACAAGCATTTCCAAAATCTACCTTCATGAGTGTAAGATAACTGAACTCATTAATTATGTTACAGTGGTTGAAAAATGCTATGGCATCATTGCATGCCTACATTTACTTACCACTATACGGCCCCTATGTTAAGATCCACCCTTTACAACCCTAAGGACCAATGGTCTGGAGTAATCCTCTCTGCTGCTTGTGTCATCAGTGCAGAGACATACACTCTGAAAGGTGATTCAATCTCATCACCTTGGGAGAGACGAGTTTTACTATCTCAGAAGTTTCAATGCCTATCCACCAAGTGGAAGAAACCAGGCAGATTGGCTTAGATGGACATCTAACTCTTTGGGTGATTATGAAATATGCAGTGCTTTTAATTAATTCAGCAATTGTTTTGCTATTTTTCTAAGCAGTTCTATAAGAAGAAGTAATTTTGCACCAAGTGCCCTAGTCCCCAAAAATCAGAATGAGTAAAGGATCTTTCCCTGGAGGTAATCTCTGCTTGTGACCCAGTAAAAGAATAGTCTGAATTTCCCAGTCTGATCTTCCCCAAGGGGTAGGAAGGAGGTGCAGAAATAGAGCTACACTGTCTTTATACTGCAGGAAATGGAATCCAGTGCCTTCCCTTTGCCCAGTATGGAAGCCATTCACATTTTTTTGTCAGTTCTAATAATGTAAGGTTTTCCCAAACACAAACATTTTCTTCAAAAATAATAAGGTCTCAAGAGATAACAAAAGAATATGCTGTTTCTTTTTTACTTTGTCATGTAGGTTCCAGAGTGAGAGCACAAATTTCAGTGTTTTCCCACACAATAAAATACTTTGTGTGCCCATATCCCCTTAAGATTTAGGACCCTATTTCAAATTGTTAAATTGCCTGGGAAGGAGATACCATATACAGAAACTTTAATTCTTTCTATAATGAAGAAAAGGGACTAGTGTATTTAATTTTGGAATCATATTTTAGTGAGAGCAACAAGGTTTCTATTGACCTAGAAGATTCTTGTCATTTCTAATTTACTGATCCAGAGTTTTGTAAAAGCAAACATATATAAATGTATAAGCTTCATCTATAATTGGGAAGCATAGATAAAAATAATTTGACATTGAAATTTACACTTAAGAAGTAGTGCACTTCATTGCAATCAATTTTTCATTATGTTGTTGAGATCAATAGCTACAAATAAGATATAAAAACTGTATTATTGATGTGGCACATGTCAGTATAAAATGTGCAATTTTCTGTAGCATTTCAGTTTAGGAAAATTGTATTATACCATTTCCAACATTATATATATTGGTCTGTAGAGAATGCTTATTAAAATCAATGTACACTAAACTACACTCAGGGATGTTTTACAAAATTGAGAAAGTTCAAAGAATTTATGAATGTTTCAAAAAATACAAAATCACCTTGGTGTGTAAGTATTGTTCTAAACCTTTCTCTGGTAAGGGGACCATCCAGCTTGCAGGATTAGGAAAGGAATACATGGTCTCTGATTTCTTGGCCAGAGTATAGTCCCAAACTAAGCTACTGGAGATTCAGGCTCTACTTGGGGGTAGTGCTTTTGCCTGAAAACGGTGACTCAGATCACACAGAGTATGATAAACTGCCATCTCTGAATACCAAGAGGTATTGGTGAAACAGTGCAGCAGTATGCTCACCCACCTCAGACTGCAGCCCTGCTATCAGTCTTTGGCTGAAATGAGGGCCTGGAAAATGGTCAAGAGATAAAATGGTGGAGGACACGTGGCAGGGGAGTGCTGACTCAGCTCAGGACAGGACATAGTCACAGAACAACCCAGATGAAATCACAATCAAAGACAGAACATCTACTGCCTATAGCTTTCTTTAATCCAAACCTTAATCAATTTGTTTTGGAGAATGAAAAGAACTTTGGAAAAGACTGGTGTATCTTTTCAAGTGAGGTGATTATGGAAGAGGGGTCGAGAAATCCATAGGCGTTTTGAAAGGCAAGGACATGTACCTGGTTTCCAGTGAAAATTCGTATTTAGCTTTAAAATGTTTTGGAGAAGCAGTTATATTTGGCTTTGTTATTTCTTTCCTGTCTTTCCCTTCTCTCAGACATATTCCAGAGTACACAACAAATATTATACTGAACAATTAATGAACAGATTCAGCGTTCACTGAATCAACAAATTTAGTAGTAAATAAGTAGACCGCTTTTCTCTGGCAGTTCACCATGTTATAACCATAATTGTGTTGACTTAACTGATATAATACTTGATGACATTGTAAATACAGTTTTGTTTCTTTTCCTAATAGACTGTTTTCTGTAGACATTGGAATGAAGGGTACTACAAAACAGAGCAATTGAGAAAAAAAAACAAATCCTGTTAAAAATAGATCATTCTGTTAGGACCTCAGACCTCACTAATTTCCCCAACATATTCCTCAGATAAATTAAGCACAAAATGTGTTGGTTAAGACAACAGCTCTTTGTGAAGATGAAGATGCTATCATTTATGAAGAGGTTGTCCATATGTCTGTTTCCTTCCACTTCTAGTGCCTCATGGCTGACACCGAATATCTCTCTTATTTTCAATTCAGTGCAAATAAAGTTAAAGGACTAATTATTTGGTTGATCAGTATGAACTCCTCTATGCTGATGTCAAAATTGAATACTACATGTCCTGTGAACCTTGCAGTTCATTATTTCCAAGGAATCAACTGTGTCTTCTTGTGAAATTCTGATATAAAATGAGGTTACACAGTTTAATGACAACACACACAGATAACCATAAAAAACCATATCTCAGTTCAACTTAGCAATAGTTGGGCCTCAGTTCAGGCTTGAAGAAAAATCCGAAGGAGATGGAATACAATATGGGGCCCTATTAATAAAATTCTACAAAAATTTTTAGAAACGTCACTGTGATGACCAATTTAGATAAACTGGATAAATATTTGTTAGGCATTACAGAGCCATCATTATCATAACAGTGGTAAACAGCGTCATTTTAATGCACTTGAAAATGTTGCCTTGTACATTGATTGAGGAACTAACAAGAACATTTGAAACAAAGCACAGATCGACATCACAGTGATTTTCGTTAAAAGTGCGATGATTTGTTTAGATGTGCCACTGTGAATGTTAAAAAGTTACTCAGAGCAGTTGAACATAAACATTACTATCATTGTGCAATAGCTTTACCTGCTAAAGTGCTAGAATTTTTAAATGCTCAGCCTACACACAGCATGAGAACTGAATGCTCAACTACCTCCTATCCATCCATCCTTGCCTGTTTTAAAGTGTTGTTTAAAGTCCCTTTCCTTCTTCCAGAGTTCAATCTTCTCTCTAGTGCTTTTGTAACACCTCTCTTTTTAAATTTCTTAATTCTTTTCTCATGCACCTTTTTGCCAAAGATTCTGGATCCTGTGTACTCTCTCGAATCCTTTGCTTCTAATCATTTTCCTTTTTTTTTTTTTTTTTTTTTTTTTTTTTCTTTTTAATCCCTACTGTTTGCTGCTGTCATTTCTTGGTGGTTTGAAGTGTTTATTCTCAACATAAAAACACCAAGTCTAGAAAAACCAGGAATTCCACATGTGTGATTAGAGATGGGGGAGGTATTACCATAGTTTTCAAGGTTAAAATGCATGGTTCAAAACTGTGGGATCACTACAGCTAATGGAAATTTTGCCATAGTTTTCAGTAAGAATGTGATTTCACTTGGGATGATAACTACTTTGGCTTCAGTCAAGATCCTTGAAGTCTAGATCACAAATATATAATTTTCTGTCGTACCATATGCTAAACACCTGAATATCTCAGCATAATCAGGCCTATGATGTAGGAGTTTAACCTAAGGTTCCACCACTTACACCTTTCAGGATGCTTTCTTGATGACCTCTGACAAAAGATATACAGGGAAAATGTTTCCAAGTAACAGTTAATCAGGTAAGTGTATTATTATTTTACTTAAGTAAGACAAAGTGTACTTAGTCAGGTATTCATTAGAAATTGTTTTGTCTTTTACGAAAATTGGATCTGAATTTTCTGCATTTCTTGGAAGTGTCTCGAGAAGTATTTTTACCTTCATAAATTTAGGTTTCTTACCAAGAAATTACCTTACTGTCAGAATTCAAATGCATAGAGCATCAAGCCTCCTGGAAAAGCCTTTAAATAGTTGGGGTTTTTTTCCTTTTCAGTTCTAGAAGGTGCTTCATATTCAAATGTTTTGAAACATTATACAAAATAATAATATTGAGATTAGCTGCAAACCCCAAATTATCATTTTCTGTAAATCCACTTTTTCAGCTCATTTTTCTTTTGTTACCACAAGGTATTTGGAAAAGTTCATTTTATGCAGTGAAAATCAAATGCTTTACAATTCTTATTTTTGAAAGAATTCCAAGAAACTTCCCTTGAAGGTTAAGACTAAAGGGAAGAAGAGGTGCTAGATAGAAGTTGTGTAGTAGATCTACATCATGATCTTCATTTAATCATGATTTAGTAGATCAACATAAAAACTTCTCAATGCTTGCTGAATATTTTCCCTTCCTCAGAGTCAACATCTTTTGTCATAAACGTGACAAACTTATGAACAATTGCAGATGAATTTGGAATGGCATCTTTCAGTGCCTGCATGTGCCTAAAAGCTTCTACCAGATCTGCCTAGCAATAAAAATACATAGTTGTGATTATGTTTAATATATGTCACACTACCTGGATGATAAAATTGCAAATTCTAATCGCCATAGAATATCACATATATTTTTCACTAAGTCTTTATTCACAAAGTCTAACAAGAATTTCTTTTGTGAAACGGATGCAGCTCCTTTGTGAAACTTCTAAACTTACTTTTTCAGAAAGACCCTTTTCTGATGGAGTCAAAGGAAAAAAAAAAAAAAAAATCTCTTTGAAAATATGGGTCTAATAATACAAAGTGACATGTAGATGCAACATATAAAATTGAAGGTGTTTACAGTAGAGCCAAGTTCCAAGAAAATGCGTATTTCATTGCAATAGAAGAAAACTAGCAAACAGAACAGAATTTTTTATTCATACGTAGATCACACAGTCTTTAAAAAAGTTATGTGTTAAAAGCATATTTTTAAAATGTCAATGACTTATTTTCCTTTGCCAGTTTGGAATGATTACCTATAATACATTTGCAGATTGCCACTGAATGGCAGAAATCTGCTGACCCTTGGGGTAAACAGAACAGTCATTACTCTAAGATGTAATGATCCAAACCATAACTAGTTTATTCCACAATTTCTACTAGAGCAGATTCTGTGTATTTTGTTCCTTCTCAACACATTAAAACTGCACCTGTTTAAGGATGCTATTGAATTGGATGAAATTTAACACTCTATTCTGCTTAGTACAGAGTCTGCATGGGATGTTCAGAGCCCTTTCAAGCCAGACTGACAATTGTTGTTCTGGACTTGATCAAAGAATGGTCATGCAGAGGAGCTGCAGTAATTTCACTGAGAGAGCTTTAAACTAACATAAGTCTAATTTTATCACTTTTATGACTAGACAATACATAGATATAGATCTATCTTATTCCTCCATTTCTTTCCTTCTGTCTTATATGCATATGCTTCAGGCTAACTGAATAACACCTATACAGATGCACAGAGATCTGTTCACTGGTCATGTCCCATTTCATGATTTCCAAAGTCTTCCTGTTCATTCCTCCCCAAAACTAGGGGAGATTGTCTTCTCTTTGCATTTTATTCTGATCTTTTTACTTCCCTATAGTAAAAAGAGAGTAATGTTATTAAATCAAAAGGAATTTGATTAAAAGTTCACTTTATTTCAAACATTTGGGACTTCATCAAGCTATGTCTACCCCTTTGTGTCAGGAGTTGAGAGCAAACATTTAACTCTGCCATAACTCCTTCTTGATCTCCAGAAACTGTTTCAAGTCTCAAGTTCAAGAGGATGGTTAATTTAACCACATGGCCATTAATGAACTGCAGTACTGGTACTTCTCTTGGTCAAACACCACATAGACAGTAGATCTTCGTGTTTCTCTGGAAAACATGGGAGAGACAGCCTATTTTATGACTTTAAGAAAATTCAGGCTGCAGGATCTGTGCCATGGTGCGAGCACAGGGAAATTCATGCCAATGCATAGCAAGTGTAAATCCATTCCATTGAGAGGAAACATTCTGTTCAGCAGGAAAGGGCTTGTGGGCAAAAGCTTTTTTCTCAGGACTTCTGCTCTGTATTCATCAAGCATAGCCAAAAACTGGTCCCAAAGTTCAACTTTAAATATTAGGCTCCAAACAGTGTTTTTGTTTACACCAGAGTAAATGTGAGCACTTTGGTGGTCTCAGCTGTGTAACAGAGGAATCAGTGCTGCAGTAAAGTGGAACAACACTTACCAGAATGGAGCAACTTGCCCTAGCATTTCAGCAGCAACTGCTTTAAAATCACATGTAGAGTTATACCACTCTGAAGCCACAGAAGGAAAAGCATAATCATCCCCTTATTGCTCATAATAATTTTCAAATGCATTCCTAAACTTTGTGTAGGGTCTCTCAATGCCAGTATAGCTTGTCAACAACATTTCGGGACATATGTGACAACAAATGTTTAAACAGGTCTTTCCATTCAACAGAGACATTAAAAAACTGTATGTCCTTTCAAAAATTCTCTCCTTTACTTTAAATCCAAGAATCTTAATTCTCCTTTTAAAGCAGGGTAAATCAGAATAACTCAGCTAATGTCAAAGAAGTTACATTGGTGGGTAAATCTCACATAATCTATCGAACAAATCAAATTCAGTACATCTATGTACACATTCCCATGTATTCTGCCTTATTTCTTGATATGTCTGTCAGAAAGAAAATGAAAATCCTTATAAATCTCAAGACAGAGTACATTCTCAGCTTCAAATGCAGTTTCAAAACGATATTTAACTTTTTTTTTTGAAAGCAATTAAAATATCTGGTGGAATATTTATGACTCAATTAAACATTTAAAATATTGAAAAAACCTTTGCAATTTCATCTTTAGTTTAAGCACTAAAAATGGCTATGTCAGAAAATACCTGCAGTCTCTATAGATTCCTGACAGGATTTGTTTTTCACTTTTGCTGAAAAAGCTATTCTTTGTAAAATATTCCCACACATGCCTAAGTTTATTTCTCAAAAGCAATACCACAAAGGATATGACCTCTTTACTCCTAGTAACCTTTCATGGTTCTGAATTGACTTGGACATTGGTGCCAGTCAACACAGCTTGATTTGCTATGGTAAGAATAAGATTATATCTAACAGACTATGTCATTTCCAGGTTCAATAGGCACAGATTTAAAACTAGTCCTCTCTTTGACCCTCTGGATTCTCTTGAACTATTGCACCTTCTTTGACAATGTTTGTGAATGAATGAATTCATGACGACTCAAGGTTATTTTAATGATAATGGCAACGCGCTCACAAAGGAAAAAGGAAAAGGCTAGTAGTACTGGCACTAGTGCTTCTTCACCACAGACGACTTCCTTTTTGACAGACTGACTGTGGAGTGAATTCCTGTTTATGGTCAAAGGCTGAAAGCTGTTGTGTGTCTGCAGCAGCGCTGCTGCTACTGATCTGTGAACATGACATGCCTGATAATATTGCATTGCCATGGCAACAACAAACACGGGGCAAAATTCTATTAGCTGGAGTGACTCACTGAGTCAAACAGATAATGTGATGGGCCTGGCCAACTGCCCAACAAAGGCTTATGTGAAAGTTGTGATGAATTAACTTTGCCTTGTTATGTCTGTTTTTTGTATAAATTTTCTTCTTGTTACTTATTAAGTCCTCATATTTCTGGTGGTTCCTCAAAATATATATATTGCAGGGAAATACTTCTGCAACAATTAGCCAGACTGATGCCTAATATAGGGCTTACACTGCATTGTTGATGAAGTGGGTTTTTTTCTTTTCTTCCTTCTTTTTAATTTCTCTGCAGGTGCTTTACGTGGAAAGACAAATGCATCGTTTTTCAAAAAAACCAAAAACCAACAGTCCCCTCCAAACTATTTGACAGTGTCTGAGAGGTGGGTGTGGCTTGGCACAGTGCAGCATTTGCTTATACATTCATGCAAGTTTCTCTTTTAAATAGCTGTTCCATAGTCCTGATCTCTAATCTGTATAAGCAAGGAAAAAACCTATATCAGGTATCATCTGGTCCTTACCTAAGGTATTTTAGATCAGTACTACCTGAAATGAGGGGTGCCAAATAATATTTTAATTCTTTCATGATTATAAAAGTCAAAAGCATTTCCTCTTACAATCATTTTAGAGGAACAATTAATAACCAGCAGTAATCCAGGTATCTGCTTATGGACTCTTACCATCACTTCCAATGCTCATATATTCAAGCCGATAAAGTCAAGATGTTGCTGAAAGCCACCAAAAAGGAAGCTTTAACCAGAAAATGGGTGACTGGCCCTGCCTTCTTAATCACATTCCTGTCACAACCCTTTTGGCAGAGAAGTTCCCATATAAAAGGGCAAAAGGTCAAAGCAGACCCTAAGGTCACAAAGTAAAGAAAACCAATGTATGAGACCAGAATACAGCAGGGGGCACTAAGTACTTGCAGCCCTTCTGTCCTGGAAGGAAAATCCAAAATAAAAGACTCAAAAATATGAAACTTAAGTGCTTCAGCACCGCTTCTGAGCACAAGCGTTTGCAATTGTCGTACATACAGAGTTGGGTACTAAGCCAAAACAAAAAAATGTCCACTAAAACCAAGAATACATTCATTTTCATGTTCAAGGGCCATGTTTTCCTCTCCTGAGGGGCAAAGAAATTCCTGCAGAAAAAGAAAATGAGAAGGAAAGCAACCATCTTTAAATCATCATGCTGGGTTTGGTGTGTTTAGGGTTTGGTGTAATCTTCCATCACTTCTGTGACACACATAGTCACAAATACATCATGAAGTTAGAATATAAGAGTCCCAGCATCTGGAGGACATGAACACAGAAGATGATATTTTTGTCCAAATTCTCATTCTCTCTCTTTTTGTTCTGCATCCCATGTACTAGGTCACTGACAGGGTTTTCGTGAGGCATGGTCAAGGTTTCCACAAAACTTCTCATGCAGAGACTCACAAGATCACATGGGGAGCTGTAAGAAAATAATGCAGACATGGACACAGTTACACCTATCATGAGCTTTCTGGAATCTAGCCTGCTCTACTGGCTTATCCATTTTGTGCTGCTCCCCTCTTCCTGACAGGAGGCGAGTGTTTCGCAAGGTGAAAAAACAGCATTGCTTTACTGACAAAATGTTGAGGTCTACGTAGTAAAGGTTACATTCAGTATGCAGATAGGATAATATTTTCTCATTTTAGACTACAAAAGGGTCTGAATTGTACCTGTGGGACACTTAGCTGTAGTTTTCAGCTTTAGTTGTCATTGTCTCCAGATCTATTTGGGAATTTTAATGCAAAAACAAAATAGATTACATCATTTTTTCACCAGTCTTACCAGAGACTCCTGGCACCAAGGGCATAATTATTTGACCTACTACTTGCCTTCAAGAAAAAATATTCAATGTTGATTTAAAAACTTTGCTTGACAGAAAATGCATAACTACCCCAAGCAAGCTGTTTAATTATTCTCATCTCAAAATAAGCACTTCTCAGTGCTCTAAAGTTCCTTCTATAACAATGCTACTTCCCAAGCAGTGCAATTTAAAATGACCATTTTATCTGACCTGTTGAATACTTGGAAGTGTCCTTTCTGCCTTATGGTTCAGAGTTTGAGAAATATATCACAGCTATTCCACAAACATAGATTACATTAAATTAAAACTATTTTTTCTTATTAGAAACAACTGTATAGCTTCAACTTCACTCCAAGCTGTTAGATAATGATCTTATCTTGGTCACAAACGTGCTGAAATTAAGTAGTCAGAGAAGAGTTTGTTTGAACTGCTCTTTCTTCCTCTAGGCTGAGAGATATATGCATAAAAAGGAAAGTTCTAGCAACTCTAATAGGGAGTCTCTCCCTTCCATCCCCACCTGCAGGCTCACCAGGGAATTTACAAGTCATCCTAAAAAATGTCTTCCTGGGTTAAAAGCGTCCCAGCAGAGGTAAGTTAATAACTGAGACCTTGATCATTCTATTCAGAGACCTAGAATGGCATCAGGCAGAAGTCTGAACTGTGGTGGGGTTTTCTTAAATATAATTAATATTTACACATTTTAAATATTGGTTTAGTTAGTCCCTTATTTTGCTTAGTCCTTCATTCACAGAAGCTACAGCTTTACTGCGACAAGAGGCTAAGTGCTCAGTGCTTTTGGCAGATCCCCTTAATTAGCTGTGGAGACTGTTTTTAATCCAGAATTCTCTGCCTGCCTCTGCTGCCATCCTGGTCCTGCTCTTGTGAAAGAATTGCCGACATTTAATTAAGTTGATACAGCAAAGACAGCTTCCATTGCTTCCCTAGGAAGCTCCAGCTCTGAGACAGAAGTTTGGTTACTTGGATGGAAAACCTATTTGGTTACCTTCATTAGATAAGCCATTGAGTATAATTTAAAGGTACCTTTTTTCCTCTAAAAAATATAATTCTAATTTTAAATCAACAAACAAGCAAATAAACAGACTTTTTAGAAAGTTTGGGCTATTTCCCTTAAAAAAATAAATCTAATGAAAACAAACCCACGGCCACAGTAGCAGACTATTTAGTAATCAGTAAATGATTGTCAGTTTTCAGAGTATAAGAGGAAACTAGATGCAGGTTCCCTGCCTTAACCAGATGTAACCAGAGAAATTGCTGTCACAGACTTACCACCACACCTCTTTCCTTTCTTGAAATGAGCAAATACCAATCCCCCACATTTACACAGTGAATTTAGGGTTTTGACTTTCCAAAACCAGACTAGGAACAATCTGGGTTGGTCTTTCATGTTATGACGGTTTTGTTTCTGTTGTTTTTCATGTAGTTATTAGTTATTCAAACCTGCTGAGCGTGAATCAGCTTCAGCTGCAAGATCTTTTTGTTTTCTATTGTCATTTGGGTCTACTCAGAGAAGGCAGCCCAGATTGACTTTAGGAAAGGTAATAACATGTGTCATGACACTCCTCCACAGAAGAGTTTGTATTTTGCAGGAGTAAGGTCACAGTGCATCCTACCTAGAAGGACTGGGACAGGAATCTGTTAGTTTTTTGACAGATATTTTGTTTTGTGAGATATTCATGGTAAGAGGGAAAGATATAAAGTTGCAAATGTGTCCCTTTTTACTCACATAACTGGGGTTGCTTCTTTGTTGAAATTCACATATGTATTGGTAGGATGGATTGCAAAGTTACTGTTAAACAAAGTTACAAGATACAAACTGTTAATCAGTTTGCCTTCCCCTCACTCCAGGTTACATTTTCCCTAGCTGTTAATTAAGCTTGGCTAAAGTTACTAATCTTGATGAACTTTTGGTAGTAGGGAAACATAAGGTTACTGCTCATGGTTTTTCACGTATATTCTCTGAATACACTCAGACAAGCTCATTCCTTCTGATCCTTTTCTGCTTCTTGTTTGGATGCACACACTTCACTGGAAATTAATTATGCTGGAAGATAGCAAAGTATTAGGCTGAAGTACATTGGTTTGGTATCTTATATAGCATGTCAGCAAATCAGATTTACATGCAGCAAAACATGCCTGGAGCAATGTTTTAATATACTTCTTTTTTCTAAATTTCACAAATTGTATGTTTTCCATTTTTTAATTAATAAATTATCAGAGATGCTCATGAAAGTCAGAGAGTAATAGCATTGCCTAAAACTAGACAGAGAGTTGATTAGACAGAGCTCCTATTTCTCATGCAAGTCTGTCAGAAGAGGTACCTGCTCTGAAGGAGCCTGCCCCCGTTGACCCACTTAGAAGTTCTGCTGGGGCACACACACGGCAGAGCTGAATTTTGCCCAAATTGCTACAGATTTTGCAATCCTTCATGGTGTCTTAAGCAGCTGGTGTGGGACAGAAACTGTGAGGGTTTTATTGGTTCAGTTCCTCTTCCTTAGGATACCAGTTTGTGCCTGAGACTCCTGCGTGACACCAGAGCAAGATCAACAAAACAGCTGCCTAAAAAGCAATCAAAGTTGTATAATTTAAGCTGTGTTCTGACCCAATTCTCAGAGATACGGTGTTATCAAACTAAACCCTGGTGCCAGCCCAATTTCAGAAAATTTCCATCTTCTTTAATTTTAGCTTAAATATATTTAGAAAGATTAAGTTATTTTAAATTAAATAGATTTAAAATAAATAAATAGAGCAAAGATGGTGCTGCACCCAGAATAGCTTTACCATACTCACAAAGTTACATTTTCATGTTAATGAAAAAGTAACATTAGATAGATAGTAACATTTGCCTGTTGGGAGGAGAGAACAATACAACCTCAACATTGTATTATTCAGTGGTAGTAAAAGAAGATTCCATCCTTGGCTGTCTAGTGTGATGTTTTTTCTGACACCTTCAACAAATAAGAGAGGCCACTGTAGAAGATTGTGAGATGTTTACACATGCAGTAGTCTGGAAAGTCAAATCACTGTCGTCAGTCCAATGCTAGATTTTTTGTTTTGTTTTGTTTTGTTTTGTTTTGTTTTGTTTTACTGTGAAAGATCGTGAAGAGGACTCAGTATTATACCTAGACAAGAAATAAGGCAGTGGTGCAATTTTTCATGTTTCCAAGAAATCATACTACAGAGATTAAAGAAATTCATCCAGTGTGGTACTCAGCTCTCTACTCCAATCTAGTAAAATTAACTTAAAGCTACAAAGTGATCAAATTTGTACCAATTAGACACCCAAACTTTTTTTTTTTTTTTTTTTAATGACCTTAAGGGAACCTGATTCTCATAAAAGATTGAACAATTCATTTTGGAATAACTGAAACTAAACAGGTAGTTTGGCTTAGAATGAGTTTATGTAATAGGTTTTAAGGCCAATAGGGGTGTTCTCGTTTCTACCTGTTTTACCAGAAGACTCAGCAGTGGTAGGTGGAAGGAGGATCATTGTATGGAAAATAAACATCAAAGTCAAAAACATATTCCATTAATTAGAAACATGGAAACTATGCAAGCATTTTGAATAAAAAGAACCTGAAAAGCTGGACCTACATGACATTTTTGCCCAACAAACACAATTTAATTTTTGTACTGGTAATAGCAGTAATTATGTATTCAACTACACTGAGAAAAAATATAATTTTTATATATTTTATGAATGTTGATTTATCTTCACAATAAATGAAATGGAAATTTTTGATCAAGATGTTGAATGCATTAATTCAAGATGTCTCTTGTAACAGCTGATGATATTTTATGTACCTACTCATAAAAATGTTATAGATGTTTAAAAAATAAATATATTAAATACAAATAGAATTTATTATGGAAGGTAATTTTAAATATTTCATGATATAGTTAAGGATAGTTAATGTTCTTTATTTTCAGATTAAAAATTCATAGGAATTTCCATACTTTTCGACTTTATTAGACAATGTCTTAGTCATAATTATTTATTTCACATATTATAAACATTTAATGGATAAAAGCTATTTAAAATAATAATAAAAAGCCATTTTCCTTTAATTTTAATGACTGGAGTGTATGATATTGTACTGTATGAAGTTAAAATGCACATTTAGCCATTATTTCTCCTGCTTTTTCTTTGCTTGAGAAAGACAGACGGAGTCTTTCCATTTTAAAAAAGCTAAAATTTACCAAAAAGGGTAATTATTACTGAATTTTCTCAAAACTAAATAGGAAAGGACTTCATGTCGAGTTCTTTGAGATCATATCTGGAAAAAATTTTAGTTTTCCTTGATGTAATTTTACTTCTTTAGTATCAAGGTACTTTGGGAAAGTGCTCCAAGAGCACTTAGAAAGTGTTACTTGAGGAAACAATCTTATGCTTAAGGAACATGGTGATTGAAAGGGCCCTTGCTGCCCAGATGAGCCTTTGCTGTTCGAGGCTTGAAGAGTTTTATACACAGTATAAAATATGTATGTCAAATATATAATGTCATTTGCATGCTAGAATCTGTAGGGAGATGACTGGGAGCAATTTGGTTAGGCTGAAGAGAAAGCACGTCTGAAATAAGGCAGTGTTCTGCCATGTCCAGACCATCCCTTGTATTGAACTTTCTGCCAGTGGCATAAATTAATGCAAACCAGGGGCTGGGGGCAGGAGGTGACCTGCCTGTGTCCTCCCTTCCCACTGAACTGCAGTTGAAAAATTTAAAATTCACTGTGGAATACCTTGTATCATTAATTTTCTTCATTCTTTTTAAACACATAAATTTTATATTGTATTTATTTATATTATATAAAATTTATTTATTCTGTTATGACTAAAAGCTACAGTACACATATTCCCTAAGTTGAACACTGCCACTTTCTTCAGGTAAGAGCTGATATGCATAAAAGCTCTGCTATTTGGCAAAATCTTTTAAAGTTTTTCCTCCCCTCCCCAAACAGTGTATCAGCTTCTCCAGTTTCTCATTTGGCACCTATCTTAATTTTAATATCTCTTTTAGTACTAAAGATTCCTTGGGAGCTCTGAGAGCAGTCCTACCTTGCTTAGTCTGCTAGCTCTGGTAAATGTTTAGGCAAAAACAATGTGAAAGCCCTGCATCATCATGAAAATTAGCTATTGGGTATAAGTTTTCACAGCTTTTCAGAGAAAAAGGGGCATTTTCCTCCTTGGATGACCCTAGAAGAAGCTGGACTTGGAGGACAATCACACTGCCACAAACAGGAGGATGTTGAATGAACCTTTCTTTCAGCACCATGTTAGTGTATAGCAAAGGGAGGCAAAAGGGCTGTGGGCTTCCTTCCAGAGCCATTGTAGCAAGTCTCCAATGAATGGAAAGTTTGGAAGCAATTTTCAAGACAAGATCTAGTTGGGGTCAATATCTCCAAGGAAAGCAAGGCATGAATAAGACTTAAAGGAAGGGGAGAAAAAAAAAAAAAAAAACCAGTGAAAGCCAATATATGAACTTTAATTGCAAAGTCACTTTTAAAAATACTTTTCTTGCTTTTATGACTTTTTTCTTTCTTTGGGGTCTTTCTATTATTCTTTATTCATATTTTCACTTTTGGACTAGGAAAGAAAGGTAAGGATAAGAAATTAGAAAAGACAAAAGTACTTAAGAAATTAGAAAATAGGAAGAAGAAATGTTTAGTTGTTCAGAAAAGCAGAAAAATAAAAAGTAATATTTAACATTTTCAAGTAAAATTATAACCTGTTTTGAACATTTTTCATCTCAAAAAATTTATCAGTTGTAAAAATTTATTTTTCTGTGGTTAAGAACAGAACCCTTTTAGATTTTTCTTGTTATAGCTGAAAGGCCATTACCTTAACTATAAAAAAAATTATTTCAAAATATTTCTGTCTTCCTTCTTTGCCAAAATCAGAGCTCAAGTATTATATTCTCAGAACTTGGTTTGATTTGATGAGTGCACATGTATTCTTCACTGACTTTGGACAAGTCATTTTGCATAGGACTCATCTTCTCTATCTTAGATTATGAAGTATACAGTAAGGCACTGACTTAATTCCTTGCCACAAAAAAAATGTCTTCATAGGATAACTAGTCTCATTCTAAAATCAGTATATAAAAGATGCTGGTTGAATTCTTTCCTACAACTTTAAAGAGAGCCTAGGGTGATTTTCCAAAGCTTAAGTGGCTATATTTTAGTCATCTAAAGTTAGGCAAGATGACTCCCACCCACAATTTCTCTCAGTTTCCTTCTCTGTACAAAAAAGAAATTATATTTCCCAGCTTCCCTGGGATACTAGATACCTAACTTAATTAAAGTTTGCAAAACAGGTTGCATTCGCTGGACAAAGGTGTTATATAAATGCAAAGTATGACAGACTGACTGATTGAATAAAATAAGAGTGAGATTTTTTGGCATGCTAAAGTAGTATGGAAGCCAGATGATATCTGAAAAATTCCAAGTACAGAAATCAAAGAGGTCTGGGCTGGGTTGAGCCACATAAGGATTTCCCATCAAAGGGGCAGTGGGTTTAGCTATAGCATCATTGCAACTCAAAGAATTCCAAAAATTCTCCCATTTTTTTATTACACTTAATTTTCTGGAGTTACAGAGGGAAACGTTATGGAACAATGTGTGAGTTTTACAGCTTATGCGTTCCTGAACTCATCGTTATCCAAAGTTTTAGAAAATGCACAGAATTTCTTTCTGTGGACAAAGTATATAATTGTTCTTCTGATATTTTATCAGATTGGTTGTATGAAGGGAATGGCAATTTCAGCTGTGAAATGTAAATTTCGCTTATGGTGCTGATGGTGCCTACAGGAAAATTAAATATGCATTGTACAATGCCATATGTAATTCACAATTGTGTATATTAAATGATTGATGCAGTAAAAGGTCAGCAAACACAGACACATCCATGCTATAAAAAAAACTACCAAAGTGATTAAAAAGAGAGTCAGTGGGGAGAAAAAAAAAAAAAAAAGGAAGAAATACCCAGGAAAACTAGTCAAACACAAGGCTTAAAAGTTTTGTAGCATGAATTTGTATTTCTGGAGACAACACTACTCAAATAGACTTAGCCAACAGTCATTTCCACATGGCAAAGGGACACAGTGCAAGGACACAAGCATTTATGCTGTTCCCTGCATGTTCCATTGTTACTGTTGTTGTACTGATGTTCCTTGTTAATGTTTTATGGCAAAAAAGAAATTTTATCTGCACGTGCCACCACGAGATTTCTAAGTATCTTTTCTCTCCAGTGACCTGTGCCACAGCTTGTAGCTGGATCTACACATTGGACAAAGTCATCTGACTTGCAATAAATCTAGAGACCAACAGGGTGATTCTTCATGCATACACTGGGCACAAAGAAGAAACTAATAAATACTAAAATATCAAATAAAAATCACTAATAAAAAGTCACCTCAACTGAGGAAGCCAGCAAAAATGTTTAATTAAAGGTATAAATTAATTTTCCAGTACTTTTAGTTATTGTCTTGATTTTCTTCTAGGATGGTTAATTTTAATTTCTCTTGATATATTCGCACATGCTTTCAGAAAATGTGAGGCCAAAACTGACACTAGCTACTTCCTAGTTGCATCCATAAATGTAACTCTGTACCAGTATTTTTCAGTGTAAAGCTAATGCAAAAATCTCTCTGTAGTTACAATCACAGAGAGGATTGCATCCTCCACTAACATCTAGGAGGGATTTGCAAGTCATCTTCTTCACTAAATTGTGTTTTTGGGAACAATTAGGTTTGCAAATATTTTTTGATCTTTGACTGGGAGAGATATCTTTTGGAAACAGAGAAAGAAGAATGATAAACATTAAGTAGTTTCTGCAAAACAATGAAGGACACACTTCTTGTCCATCTGCTTATGAGCACTGCAGAGGAATCTTGAGACCTGTAAAGTTTTTCTTAAATTAACTTTCTGTTGCCTGGATACTAATGTGAAATGTCTAGTATGAAACAGTAGATGAAGCAAAGTAATTTCATGCATTTGCAGGTGTATATCTAAGTTATTTTTAATTATTATTGCCTGCTCTGCTCTTTTAAGATCCCTTGTTATTTCCTGTGTACTAAATAGTGACAACACCATGCTACTGTTAGGTTAAAGAGATAAAAGAAGATTTTTTTCATTAGGTCTGAAAAGTGAAAGGTTAGATCAGTCTCCAGCAGTGAAAACCTAAATGCATTGTAATGAAGGGCAAAATGAGCTCTAGCATCTGTATGATGATATGATCCACCCTGACTGCACAAGGAGAGCCATGGAGAAGCACAGTAAGCATAGGGACCAGTAAAATAAAATGTTCGTTTTCCTCCAAAGATATTATGAAAAGTTCTTAGCCAGTCAATTCCAATCAGAGAGACAAGCATAGAATCACAGAATTATAGCATGGTTTGGATTGTAAGGGACCGTACAGATCATCTCATTCCAAACCGCCTGCTGTGGGCATGGGACACCTTTCACTGGATCTGGCTGCTCCAAATCCCATCCAGCTTGGCTTGAACACTTGCAGTGATGGAACAACCACAACTTCTCTGGGCAGCCTGTTCCATTGTTTCACCATCCTTATAGTAAAGAATTTCTTCCTTATAACTAATCCAAATCTATACTCTTTCAGTTTAAAGCCATTACCCCATGTCCTATAATTATATGTTCTTTTGAAAAGTTCCTCTCCAGCTTTCCTGTAGGCCCCCTTTAGCATTGAAATGCTGCTGTATGATCTCTCCAGAGTCTTCTGTTTTCCAGAATGAACAGCCCTAGGTTTTTCCACCTGTCTTCACGCTAGAGATGTTCCAGCCCTCTGATCATGGAGGCAATCCGGACCTGCTGGAGCACATCCACATTCTTCCTATGTTGAAAGCCCCAGAGCTGGACACAGTGCTCCAGGTGGGGTCTCTTGACAGCAGAATAGAGGGATGATATCAATTCCCTGCCCTGCTGACCATACTGTTTTGGATGCTGCCCAGGACACGGTTGGCTTTCTGGACTGCACACTGCTGGGCCTTGTCAAGCTTCTTATCAAACACCACTCCCAAGTTTCTCCTCAAGGCCGCTCTCAATCCGTTCTTCACCCAGCGTCTGTTTTGTTTGGGATTGTCCCAATCCAGGTGCAGGACTTCGCACTTTGCCTTGTTGAACTTCACAAGGTTTATAGAGGCCCACTGCACATCTGTGTAGCATCCCTTCTCTCCAGCACGACAAACAGCACCACACAGCTTGATATCTTTGACAATTTGCTGAAGGCAATGTCCATGTTGCTGACAAAGATGTTAAACAGTGGTGGGTCCAATAATGACCCCTGAGGAATGAGATTCATAACTGGCATCCACTTGGACATGGAGCTGTTGGCTGCAACTCTGAGTGTAACCATCCAATCAATTCTTTACTGGTGGGCTTGTGCATATTCCAAATGACTTTAGACATGTCAATAGTAAACAAAACTGCTCTCTACAATTTCAACTCTTCTTTATTACTATTACCAGTCAATGACAACAATAACCTTGCAGAAAAAAGATGTGTACAGCTTCCACTTCACTCCACGAAAAAGAACTCCCACTTTCTCAAAAAATTCTTAAAAAATAGGTTAAAAAAGAAAAAGAAAATGGTGCTGAGAGGCAAGCACTTGATCAACTACAGAAGCAATGTCCATATGTTCGTAACAGTTTTATGCAAACGTACAAAATCCTCTGCAACAAGACAATATTTCTCTATACTTTATAAAAGAACACTAGCTCTTTATAAATCTGTATGGCTCACCACCAGAATGAAATATGTATATGTAACAGTAGCCGCACTGCATTAGTTTGGCCAGGAGATTTTACTAAGCTCCTGAGATCAAACTGAAGGACCCTATCCAGAGGATTATTGCAATTGACTGCAGCTACCATGATTTACGTCAACTGACTTTCTGTACATGTTGTTCTCTAGGCTCAAATGTTTCTTACCCTGTATTAGCTTCAGAAGTTTCTTTCACTCCTTCATTTTCAGGACACATCATTGGGCCAATTTTCCATGCCATTGCAGGTTACATTTGCCTGAAAAGATCACTACAATCTAGCACAGGTTTTATTCATGAGTTTTCAAATAACAGTCTTCTTAGGAAAAGCATTCAATAAAAAAAGGAAGACTTTGGCATTTTTTATGAATTACATACATTACCTTTAACCTAAAAGAAATATTATCTGCTCTACAGAATTTTCCAAGACCTTCAAAAAAAGGACTTACGCCATTTTGGTACTACCCAGCATGGTGGCATTTGGTTTTAGTTGGAGCTTCTGGTTGTAATCACACTTAGAGAGTGATGATTAGAAGAGCTGTAATACATAAAGGGTCTAAAATGATTTTACAGTACAATATCTTGTGAATAGCAGACATGTGAGTATAAAATACTTATCAACTGTCCATTCTCCATGGCCCTGTGACATTATGGACTACTGTCACTTCTAGGTGGTTTGTCATTCATACGGTGAGCATTGTCAGTAAGCAGCTTTTTCCACCCACACATCTCCCTTGCTTTCTTTGTAGTGTTAGCCCCCATAAGCTGTTGGTGGTGAATGAGACATGTTCATGTAGAGTTCCCTGCAGCAAGCATTGCCAAAGAGCAGCTGAGAGACTTATAATGATTCACTGGTGCACGATAGCTCTAATTTCCTCTTTCTGTTTTCAGTCTCTCAACATTTTCGTTTTCTGATATTCCAGTGCCAGGACTGCTTTGTTCCCTTTTTTCATAAGGAAACAGTCTTTGCTGTTTAATTGAGATAGAAGAACAGGACAAAATTTATTCAGTATGTTTCTTTAGACTGTTGCATGTGTATTTATATGTATAGAAAAATGTGTGTACATGTGTGTGTATATGTATACATGCACATAAATATATAAATGTGTATCTAACTCTCTTTCACTCCATATAGAGTAGCAAATCCCAGCTTCTGCTACCCGTGCTACCCTCCAAGAGAGACAAGCCTTAAAAACAACTCAGCTATCCAAATTTGCCTGAGGAGATTTTCTTACCTCTCTCCCACTCTCTCTTTCCCCCAAATAACCCAAATACATGCCTTCTTGCACTACCTTCAAGTGCAGTAGATCGGTGACAAAGTAAAACCTTTCTTTCCAAAGATTTCACTTAAAGGTTTAAAAGTCTTTTACTCCATTTTTAGAAGTCTTTTACTCCATTAAGTATAATATACTTGAGAAAAGCATAGATTTACCTTAGAAGTCTCTCATTCTCTGGTGCTGCCTTTTCTGATTATGTTTCCCCAAAGCACAGTTTAAGGTGTAGTTTAAGATTATTTGATGTATAATGTATACTTTATACAGTACATAAAATTTTACTTACTTTTTCTTAAACTATACTTTGTGAGGGGTGTCAAGAGGGCAGAACTAAATCCCAAGACATTGTGCAAGTGATTATCAACTGAGAGAGCTTCAAAAAGGTATTAGTTCTTCTTATAATAAAAGATGTTGAATCTTTTTCCCTGGGTATAACAACAAGTCTTGCTTGCATCAAAAGATGCTTGTGTTGGTCTCTGCAGAATATCTTAACTAACTCTAATACAATGGCAAGCTCTCTTGTTAATAACTAAACGAGCCTGCAAGTCAGATTTTTTGCCCTTTAAGACAAGTAACATGACCTTATTTCAGAAATCAGTCTGATCTTCCAGCTCACCTTTTAAAATAAAATTTACATCTCTGAAAAAGGCAGGCTTGTTTAGGCCCAGTTCATGCAGGAAGTCTGTAACAAGCTGATCCAAGTTTAGTGAACACTCGGGCAGACTATCCTGGCTATGCAAGATACCACTCCTGCTTTCTCACAGAGTCTGAGAAGGATGAGAGACTGTCATTTCCATCCAAAATGCATGAAAATATCTGCAAGAAAGCGAAAGAAGGATAAACTAGTGAAATGTATCTCAAACACATTACAAGTAACTCACATAGGCATAGCCCCTATAAAATAAAAAATTAAATCCATATCATGCCACACTATATTTCATCCAATAATTTTGTGTATCTAATTATCAAACAAATCACAGATTTTTTTGCTGGTCACACCTAATTTATGAACGGTATAGTATAACAGTTAATGGGCTCAGTAGTTAATTCCCTCTTGTATCTTCTCCAGTGATATTCAAGTATTTCAGCTGAGATTTTAATTGATTTTCACAGTAGCCACTTGTTAATAGGATAATTTGTCAATACAATAATAAAACAATTGTTCCTCTAGTTTATCAGATAAGAAAGTAAAGGCTTGATTCATTAATTGCAAACAGCTGTAGGGTTTTCAGGATGAAAGATATAAATCTCAATGGCACTGTGGAAAACTAGGTCAGAGGGCAGGGAAAAATTAGTTAAGCATGATGGACCAACAGTGACCTGTACAGGTGTTTGAGCTCACTTTCTAGTCATCACTTCCTCTGTTCTTATTTGGTTCTGGCAAAGCCCATAGGTCAACACATATGCCTGGTTTGAATTAAAAGCCAGTCTAGAGCTGTTCACTCCCAAACTCCAGATAATGTTACCTGTTAGAAGTAAAACATTTCACAGTGTCTTTGTGTTGTCATGTATTTCCCAAAGAGCTTTGTTTACATCTGTAAATGGCTCTGGATTCTTAAAGTAGGAAACTTAAAATAACATTCAAATTATCTATAGAAGTGGGAAAAGAGTATTACAAATGAGTAAGTGTTATTCATGAAGTCTAGAAGACTGCAGTGAAATAAAATATCTATTGAAAATCAGTCCAACTGATACAAATGTGTTCATCAATCACAGCTACATCCTCCCTTCCCTTCCCAGCATTAACAAAATAAGAACTTTTCTCTCTATCAAACTCTGAAAGTAGTATTTCCTATCTCCCTTGTTTTCAGCCTTGGATATTTTTCTCTGTACTGTTCAACCTTCTGTCTTTATGTTATTCTTCATTAAGTGAAAACTCAAAAGAGCACTAAGGGCTAGATAAAAACTATTACTTTTGTTTGTAACTAATTAGCTTCAACTTCAAGTTTCCTGAAGAGAGAAAAGGCTCCCTGGTCTGACACCATGCATTCTGTGTTATGTGAGCTCACTGTATTAATATGTCAGGCTGAAAATGCCAAAAACTGTTTGATCTTGACTGAAATCTTTCAGCTATATGAGACACAGCTCCAACAAGTAACTCAGCCTCCTACATAAGTAAAATAAAACAGTCACACTGCAGCAAGTAGGACAAGGGCAGTCAGTAAAATGGGTGTTTCTGAAGCATAAGTAGTGGAGGGTTTACTTACAGAAAAGGTGTAGAAAGGAGAAGAAATAAGTTCATCTTCAGTGCTTCTTGTATAGAGTGTTAAGAGATCAGTCATCACAGTTACGTTCTGAGGTGTACTTTGGTGCCCTTTGATGCACCTCAGCTCACTGAGCGATTTTGGAAACCATGCAAGCTGTGGTATTTACAAGTGTGTACATGCACCTATGGAGGTCTCCTGATCTGCGGGTACAGGTGGGCCTGTACCATGGCTTTGCCTGCAAAATGTAAACTACTGACTGATGGAGGTCTCTGTGCCTGCATTTTCAGAGGCTTGAGAGCAGCCATTTCTGCAATATTTTTCTGGCTTGTCATGGTATCCTTCCCTGTCTCCCTCCCACAGCTGACTTTTGGACTTTATAGTCCGATTTTTATATACCTCTTTTTGGGGCTTTCAAGTAGTGGGTGACGCTGTTTGTTTTCTCCTTATCAAGTTGGGAATTTCAGAGTCAAATCTCCTATCTCATTTCCTAAACATAGAGGTAATCAAAGACCATGAAAACCTGAAATAATTTTAGTACAATTTGACAAAATTTCTCTGTTTCAAATTCTCGGAGCAAGGGCACAAGAACTACAGAGGACAAATAAATAATTTAAAAAAACCCACAAAACAATTTATGTGAGCCTAAATGGTTCACATTTTAAGCAAGCAGCCTCATCTCAAAGAAAGCCTTCTTTGTTCAAGAAATACAAAGTAGTTTAAAACCGAAATTCTGCTTCACATTTTTAAGACAAGTTTAGTTACCTTGCTGCTTCATGGCAATGAAGTCAAGTGCTCAATTGTTTGCTGGTGGGAGTTTCATTTTAACTTCCTCAGTTACATCATTGTTCATTCTTAACCTACCATAGAGGGCAGTTAATTCCAAACAACACTGAATGATAGTCCTATAAAGTTAATTTCTCAATTCAATCTCATTCCTCTTCTTACATAAAGGACATTGGTAAAATACAGTAATGTTCTTTGTTTGCTTGTTTGTACATCTAACTGCTATAGATATTCATTAACTACTCCTTGCAAGGAGTGAAATATCTTTTTCAACTGGGCACTGGTGATACATTTTTCTCACCATGAAGACAAACGTGCTATTTTGCTGTCAAACACCACCAGCAGTACCACTAAATTAAATCTTACCTCGGTCCTCTATAAAGGAGGGATAGAGTAAGAAAATAAATAAATAAATAGGATATCCCTTTCATAATATGTTATAATTTAATGAAGATGTGCTTATGTCACACAATGCACAAAGAAAATCTTATTTGTCAAAATTTCAAAATCAAATTTTAGCCACTTTTGCACAGCAAGTACAATAATAATTCAATGTAATAATAATTTAAAATGTGTGTATATATAGAAAAAATTGTGTCAAATATTCAGACTTAAGCCAACACGGGCATTTTTTCACTAGCTCTAGATCAATTTATGTCAAATGAAGAGCTGAACATTGAGAACAGATATATTGATAATAAGAAATAACTTTTAACTTCTGTTTTACTAAGAACAGAAAATTTCTGATAGCAAAATTAAATAAGTGTTTCCATGCTTCTTTAAATCTATCTGTCTATAATTGTGGAAAAATATTTATGCTGGTTGAAACATGTTTTCTGAAGCCTTAGAAATCAGGTTATTTCTTTTGCTTAATTTCTGAGTAAATCACATGTATTAAGGATAAAATACAAATGCTGTTTATGTCTCTTATAATTAAAATTATAATTGATTCTGGCAGTTCTACTAATGCGGTTTTGTGAAATTTTATCAAGAACACTGTATTAGAAAACCTCCTGAAAACCTTTTTTCTCTCACCCAGGAAAAAAAGAAACAAAAAATTCCAAACATTTCTTGTAGACTCGCATGGTCTAAAAGTTTGTGCCTAGACTGTATGAAGAAGAAAAAAAAGTATATATTCAGAGAGACGGTACACAGAAGTGAAAGCAGCTGAACTTCTTGCAAACCACCCTCAGTTGTGAAAAGAGAGAGAACAGCGGCTACCATGTGGCACAAAACCTAAATATATATTATTTTGTTCCTTTTCGTTAAGACTGCATAGGGCATAAGTTGTTTTCAAGCATGCCTCGGACTCCTACAGCTCCAGCTGTCATGTGTAATTAAACATTTGGCCTCCACAATTACTCTACAGTGTACATATGCCAGTATTTCAAGCCTGGAATATGCATTTCAAAGAAGAATAATTCCCTGGAAATCCTAAATTGACAGGAGCAAAGACAGCCTGAAGGAAAGTAGTCAGAGAAAACTGTAAGGTCGGGATCTAATGATTAAAAAAGAAACTTCAAGAAGAACTTCAACCCTTAACTAAACCAATGGGAAAAAGAACGACAGTTGGCAAGCAGATTTCTGCATAGGGATCCTGATTAGGGAGCCTCTTGGGTTAATTTAATATTATCAGTGTTGTTCACCTTGCTGTAGTATGCCTTACCATTAATACCATTTAAACAGATTTCTTTTTTCTTAAAGCATATTTGGCATCATTTATTTTCCATGAATACTGATCATGGCAATATTAAATTTGATGATTCATATTGAATCTGAGGTTGATTTATAGCAAAGGGAGTTGGTTTTTCGGTTGGTTTGTTTTTTCTTTTTTTTCTTTTTTTTCTTTTTTTTCTTCCCCTGCTTCACATGCTTGCATTTACTGCTGGTGCTGTTGTCCTAAGTAATGCTGAGTTTGCATTTCAGTTAGGAACGTGGGTTTTTTAGAATTTTTTATGAAGACCATTTGTAAAGAAATAGCTACATGCCCTATTTCTAATGTATTTCTAATGTAAAGAACAAAGGATTTAGAGAAACCAAGAGGCTTTTAAACAAGAAAAAAAAAAAGAAGTTGGGCTACAATAAAAAATTGAGTGAATAAATTTCTTGTGTACAAAAACATTTTCTTTTAGAGTGTATCTGGGGTCTAAGGATCTGTTTTCCACCCTAGATCATCTGCTTAATAACAGTTAAATGTAAAGGACTATGAATCCTAGAGCTTGAGGAATGGAGTAAAAAAAGGTGAAAAAATGAGCATTCTTCTATTAAGACACATAAAAATGCACTCATCTACTTAGCTTTCCAAAAGTTAGACATTTAAGCCTGAATTGGTTCAACATAAGTTCCCTTTTATACCAAACAGAGAAAAATAAGCATTTCCAGTGTGCAATGCACTCATTCTACACTAAAATTCTTATGCATCTTCGTAAGTATAATGCATTCAATAGTTATTCAGAAAGACATTATAAATAAAGACTAGAGCATACGACTAAAGCAGACCTAGATAAATACATTTGAAACATCTGCATTAATCTGGGTTGAATTCCTGCTTTATAATGAACATATTTTTTTCTTGATTCTTAATATCCTTAACATCACTTAGCTTTAGATAAAGTAATAGGAGGGCAAGAGCACTTCCACCAATGAAACTGTACCAGTGACTATGGAGAATTACCCCAAAAGGCTGTTATCAAGCCTGCTAACCTGTTAGTACTGCAGGAATGCCAGCCTTTATTTCATTTCTGACTAAACTAAGGCATTTATCTTTAACTGACTGTAACTTACTCTCTTAATAAAAAATTAAAGTTCACATCATTGTAAGGTGCCATGGCATGACAGCCAGTTACAATGCCTGTCACTGTGAATGATGGAATGACAATAAATTCATGTGAACCTTCATGCACAAACACACATACAAGGAAACAATTTTTAAATGCAGCTTGGTATTAGGCTCTAACCTGTCAGTGTTTTATACTGAAAAAGCATCTTTGGGAAAGAAGTATAAGGACCACAATATGACTGAATCATCAACTTATTTTCAGCCTTATTCAGGTTAAAGTACAAGTAAAGTCACACTAAACTATGTGTCACTTTTCTCATGATTTTTGGTTTCACTTCAAAATCCAGCTCTGCCAAGTCTGAAGCTGTTGATAAGGAGTTGACTACAGCTTCTCCTTGTTAGAGCTGATCACTGAGGCACCAACTTGGTAAGTACGAGCTATCAACTTCATTGACTTTAACTGCTAATTTCCATATTTCTTTTAATAGCTTCTAGTGTTGCAGACTATTCAGGAGAAGAGGCAGCCTACCTGCTAATTCTGGCAGTGGAAGTAGCTTTGGAGCATTGGCATGAGACTGGTCCTTCTGGTTAAAAACACAGAGGAGTAACTCAGAGACAACTGATCTGTGTTGTGCTTCCCACTGCTCTTCCCAATTCTGCTCCAGTCAAGCCTGCAAAGGTCCTTGCTCCTGCACTTCAGCTTTGTTCTCTGCATTTAAAATAAGCAAGATAAATCCACAACTTGAGAGAAATTCATAGTATTCAACTGTTGGAAAAATGAGCCACGATATAACTGTGAAATGCCAGTACAAAACTACTTATTCTTAGAAGTCCCTGCCTGACTTTTCATTCCTTTATCCTGGAGGGACAGAAGAATTCTGCTCTTTCAAAGCAATCTTTTGTTGATTTAAGTTGATGTAAATGTCTCAGAGGATAGGGGCTTCAAAATCAAAGCCCAAACATCCACTTATTGACTACATGCTGCACATTAAGGGTGTGGTGTTAATGCAGGAAAGTAATTTCCTCAGCTTCCCCCCCAC
>VZUI01060069.1:0-29700 GCA_013401135.1 Cettia cetti | reverse complement strand
AAAAAAAAAAAAAAAAAAAAAAAAAAAAAAAAAAAAAAAAAAAAAAAAAAAAAAGAGAAAATATAGCATCTCAGAAACCAAAAGGGCTGTAGAATTCCATACATGGAGAAGGAATGAACAGGTGTTATACTCACAAGACCTTTGATAAGGCAGGAAGCACTGTATTCTTCCTGTGAACATCGGTAAAAAGCTAAAATAACTAAATCATCAGTCTAGAATATTGCCCTGGTACATAAATCTCCACTGTTCTAGGAATTTTAAAATAATTAGCTGGATTTCCTTGAATGCTGCAATGTTGCAGCAGAAAGTTCATTTGAGCAGTGATCCCCAAATATGTTTAGCCTATTTTCACTTTAGGCAAATACTGTTTTCTTATCAGACTTAGAAGTGAGTAGTAAATCTTACCTGTACACATCAGTACCTAACCACATACTCTACAGTCCTCTCTCAACTCAAAATATTCTTAACTGTTTCAAAGAAATCCAAAAAGACAAGCACATGGGCCTTAAGTAAGGAAGGCTGCAGGAACATATTAAAGACAGCTCACAAGAGCTGTGGTGCTACCAAAAAGTTTCAGTAAAATTTCTGGGGTACAGACTCAAATGCAGGATTAGGGTGGAGCAACAAACAGACAACCAGTCATTTTGTGAGGGTTTTAAATCAGAACAGCTTATATTTAATCTTCTAAATAAAAAAATGGCTTTGGTTTCCTAGTCAAGAGGGACAATAAAGAACACTTGTTTTCATAAAGAGCATGATGCTAATCAAGTCAATCTGCAGCACACATATGTATTTCTTGACCACCCTTATACTTAAGTTACCTTCACAAAAGCAACACCCATGACTAAATAGTTAATAAAAAGTTATCTTGGGTAAAAATTCAGGTGTTTTTTTCAGTAGAGTATTAGAAGCTGTTGCGATTTTTGAAGCAGTTTTCACCCCATTTTTCCAAGCAAAGCATCTGATCCCACTGTTGTCAGTGATGCTTTGTCCACCTACAACGTATGGTTAGCAGGTTTGGTTCACCCACTACATGCAGTTCAGCAGCAACACAGTCGACCTTTTCATCATACAGGTGGGAAAACTCTCACAATAAATGAAAAACTTCTTAAGATACTTATGCAATTTCCATCAGATTGATACACATCACCCAGTTAACACTATTTTTTCAAGAATAATAAATACATTTATAAAAATTGAAGTCCTTGAGTTAGAAACAAAAACATAACTTGGCTTCTCTTATCCATTCTGCTCTTTGATAAAAGTCACAATATCTTTCACCCGATGGTGTATTTACAGAACAGCCAACTGGTGGCTTCACACTAACCAATAAGACTGCCATTCATTTAATTAACACCCAGCACCATCTCAAACTAGAACGCAACTCTGCATAGCTATGAATATCTAAACACTTTTTGAAAACTAGACCAAGGTTTTCAGGAGTGTGTAGAAGGACATTCAGAATAGAGTAATATAGATACTATATCCCTCAGTCAGGAACACAAATCACCAGATTAGCTAGAGTCCAATTCCCCCTTTGCTCAGTGTCAGTAGCAGTTTGCATCCCTCAGCCTGATTTAAGTCCTCAAAACAGAGCTTACATTAAAATATATTAAATTACTTCAAGAAAAATTAATACAATCAAGATTACATAAGCAACAGAGCTGCGAAATAAAGTAGTCCCTTGTCCAGAAAGTATTTTCCCATGAATTACAAAGTTTTGGTACAGCAGCATAAATTTTTAATAGTACACTAACAACAGAAAGCTTTCATTTCCAGTAGCATTGTCAAAGTACATCTTAAAGATGATTTAAGTTTTAGGTTTGCATAATTTGTTTGGTTTTCTTAAAGCAGAGTGCACAGCAAATGCTTGCAGCACTTTTATTTGGGGATTATTTGAACAGTCTATTCTTGGGTAGCCGACTTGTAATGTTTCAGTGTGCGTGCAGAAGGATCAGTAGCTTTAACCCATCTTGGCATCCAGTAGTGAGGCAGCCAGCTGCTCCGCCCTGAGTAGTGCTTTTCAAAGATCTGGCGGTAGTAATAACTTTCTTTTGTTTTAGGAGGATTGAAAGGATATTTCTCTGCTGCCTTCTCCAGTAAAAGGTCATCAACCTACAGACATAAGCAAAACTCAAGTTAAGCTGCAAATATCTTCAATTTTTTAAGACACACAAGGACTCATCAACCACTAAATGTCCACAGTTTTGAAAAAAGAAGTCTATTCTAGAGGCACAGGTTTGACAAGTCAAACTTTTGTCACAGGCTCACTTGATCTTTGTGAATATGTGGATGTATTTCCAGTACTGTTGGTATTTCTCTGTATGACATGTGAAGCCCATTTCTCTGGGTCACAACCACCTTTGTAAGTAAGGTTACAGACTTCTTTCCTACCCTTCCTTTGCTGTGAAACAAGTGCAAAAACTTAAAGCAATCATTTTGTCATGTAAGCGGTTTCCTAGGTTGTTTTTGTAGCTTGGGGAAGAGTTGGTTGTTATAATCAACACCAATAACCATGCTCTTAGCAACAAAAAACCTGGGATGCAGAGGCAAAGACACCTGCAGTTGCTAAGCTGGCTGAGAAAGGAAGGATAAATAGTTGCACCAATTAAGGCAATTTCAATGAGCAGTTTCTGCTGCCATCATGCTGTTTATGTTTTCATGTCTGTGAAATAGATTTGCTGCTCCTGCAGCAGTATAGGCTCAGAACAGGCAGCAGAACACTGTTGCCTGACCCAACTACTTTCTTGACTAAGGAAACAGAAAAAGGGGAAGAAAGAGTTAGTGGTAAGACCAAGAGGCTCCCATCCACAGGCTTGACTACATGTATTTCCATGTAACAGACCTCTGGTGTAAATAGGGGGTTACTCCTTCCTCTCCATGATTAAACTACCTCTGCATTCCAGAGAGGATTATCCTTTGTACGGAGTCAATATGTTGTAAGTCTTCACTGGTTAACAATGCAAACAGAGGCTTTAAAAAACAGAAAGGCTTAGCTGGGGATGGCTTTGAAAAACGAATGACGCAAACAAGAAAGTACATTATAAAGCCATTATGCTGTTACTCAGCTGCAGAGTAAGTTCATGAAAGTGCCTTCAGCTGAAGCAGCTGCTTTGTCTGTAACACAGAATTGTGTTTGCTGATACACAATCTAATTTGCAATCCAGACACTAAAATGTTGTTCATTTCCTTATACAGTCATTTCTGGCAGGGTCTAGCATTTCTTTGTAACTAGGATCACAAATGCCTTTTACCAACTCAGGTATCTAGAAGAACATTGATTAAGGTTTATCTTACTCTCCCACAAGGAAATTCAAGTTAACTGTCATATCCAGATTTATTCTCTCAACTAAGCATGTGAGCTGGCTCCCACTGGCAACCATATCTAATACACCTAAGTGAGAAAGGAAAAAGTGGTATTCTACCTGTTGATCAATATAGTCCTGAAGAATGGAAAACCAGGATTTCTTTACTGATGCTATACCATCACTGAAAGCTTCTTTGGGTCTCCACAGAATTTCTTTGGGAAGTAAATTGGAATCTTCAAAGGACAATCTTAAAAGGTATTTTTCAATTCCATTCTGTTTGCAGAACAAAAAACAATATCGTGAGTCTCAGGAACTGCAGTGCAAAGACCTGGATTTAAACACTTATGAAATGGTTTCCTTTCAGAAGTTTTGGCCAGAAAAGGGTTCCCAACAATTCAGTAAAATATTTAAGAGCATGCTTGACTTTGGGTGGAGGACTTAGCCATTGAATTCAGCAATCTGCTCATGCTTAGAACACGTGTCAGTGAATTTGTAAATTTAAGTTTGGATCCAACCCCAGCTTTAAGTACCTTTGGGATTCGCAGTTCTGCTGGCAGGGATAAATAATAAGAAGTAAACCGATGATCCAAAAACGGGACTCTCAGTTCAAGGCTAAGCAGGGGGAATAAACAGAGAAGATACTGAATTAATCCAACAAGTCATCTACTTACAAATTCCACAGCAGCTAAGCCTTCCCCGTCTTTCACATAAACACCAGGTTTTCTGCTTTTACTTGGAAGAAATTTCACTTGCATATTTACAACTACCTGAATTTAATTCACCAATTTGTTAAGTTAGGTGTATGGTCTACACAGATTAAAAACTACAATGTTTTATAATGCCATATGCTGGGCAGTTTACAGTGCCCTGAATTTACTGATTACAGTCCTATAGGATCTGAAACAACCATTACAACATGTTTGCAAAAGCACACTTTAAAAAAGCCTCCTCCTCTCAGTGAGCTACCAAGGCGCTCTCTAGGATTAGCATTTGTAAACATATCATAGAACCAAGTAAGGACTTCTGTTGTCATTTCTGAAATCCACATCTGTTTGTGTTCCCAAAAAACAACAAAAGAGACCTACAGCATTCACACAAGTTCTCTCCTATACCACATGTAGTGGATATACACATACAAAGCATTCCTGCTTTTGTATACCACAGCTTCTAAGGACACAGAAGACAACAAATAAAATGACAGCAACTGCATCTTCCGCAGAAAGAACCCCTCTCAGTGCATCTGCTCAAGAGCCATTATGCTGTACAGCTTCACAAGTGAAAGGAGATGTTATACTGCATCCTACTCTGATAAAAAGCTTCAGCTACTTCAGGTAATACCCACCTTATAAAAAAACCAAATTAACCCAATACTGAATATTCAGTAATCAAATACTGAGGGCTCAGTTTCTCCATAAACTAACAAGATTTGCACTGCAATTCTTCCCTTACAGTTATTCTAGTTCCTAACTGATAATGGTGGCTTCATCCTTTACTCTTAGTTCTTCTCCCTTTTCTCCATAAATTTGAACTCCCTAAATTCTGTTCTAATTTGTTAATACAAGGGTTCTTTCTTCTTAACAGTGCTGTGCAGCAGAGTCCAAAGAAAAACAAAAGCAGCTAGCATGTCATATTAAACGGCCTTGAAAGTGTGGTGAAAATTTTCAGCACAAAACAAATTATGATGTAAACGGCAGGTCTCCTGCACTAGTAAAGAGACACATAAGAAAATTGTAAAAAGCTGGGCAAGTAGTTTTGTGGCAAGATCAATACAGCTTCCCAACAGGTAAGTTGTTTGCTTTGCCAAACAACCATTTTTTCTTACCTATAGATAGCTTTCCAGCATTATTCTTGGTTTAATAATGTATTTCTTTCAGTAAAAATGCTTCTGTTTAGTAAAACAGTATTATTTTCTACAGCACTCAATTTGAGATTCTTTAAGGTATCACTTACACAGATTGTATCCTAATATCTCTTTATTACAGTCAGCAACCTAATGCACATACCTTTTTCAGTATGTGGTTTTAGTGCTGATGATCATCAGATTCAAGATTTCTCTATCTAAACGTCCAAAGACCCCAAAGTCAAATACAAGTTTGCCTTCCCTTCTTAACTCTGAATATTTGTATTTCTAATTCACTGCTTCTGTAAAGACCAGTACAGTCCTAGACAAAAAAGTATTTCAGCTGGTGATACATAGGGCTCTGTAGTCACAGATCAGATTAAATTTGGCACTGTGCTTTACTGTTGCTCAAATGCCTTAAGGTTACAACTTCATGTAGGTACACAAATCCTCAGCAGTCTTTTCCTGCCTAATGTTCTTTTGCTTTTAAATTATGAGTGCTCAGCATCCAAGGGAATACATTTTACCCGTGTGCTGCAGTAGTTCTGTCTGCACGAAGTACATCAAACAGGTAGAGCTCCTTCAGAAGCCTCTCACTCTCTTCTGCAGCTTCCTCAGGAGATGGTGCCTGAAAACAAACATAGCATGCAGCAGGAACACAGCTGCACTGAGGGAAGCATTGCTGACTGTCCTGCATTTGAATTGTAGTGATCACCAAGCAATCTCAAAACTAGCAAAAACTACATACAAGAAATAACAGTCTCAGAACTGCTGAAGATGAAGAAAGCTATTTTCAGGTGATTACATCCCTTGAATTTTATGCTACCCCAGAAGAAAATCTCAACAAATATACAGTTATGAAAACTCTCAAATGTCACACCTTGAAATATCATAGATGTTCTGTTGGAAGGCAGAACAAGCAGCTCAAGGGCATTCTGTATAGTGATTATATTTACCTTATGAAAATATATATATCCTTGTGTTAGCTCATCTGATCCTTCTCCTGAAAAAATGACCACACTGTCTGTTTTCTTCCGAATATACTTGGAGACAAGATACATACCTTAAAAAAAGTATAAACTTATTAAAGTACATCTACATACATGATGTTATATACAGCTGTATATACACTATACATATACTGAAAAATATACACTATATTTTAGTGGTTTAAAATTTAGCATTTTAGAAATTTGTCTCCTACACCACTTCCTTCTGTAACAAAAACCCCCTGATACAAAGTAGCATCTCATTGGTACACAAAGCCACCAACAGCCACACTAAGTAAGCGCTGCAAATACATCCAAACTGGGCATTTACACTTGACCCTCAAAATATCAGAAAGATGTGTCCCCTTGTGACCCTGGGAACACTGGAAGATTCCCATGGGAACACAGAGAGAAGTTGTTCTGACTCAATTTGAAATTAAGTGCATGATTAATTCCAGCACAGTGCTGAAGAAACCCCTTAGCCTTGGGGAAAAGCAAAAGTTCCTGTTTAACTCTCCACCACTCTGAGTTGAACTGGATGAAGCCCTTTTTTCAATTTTTTTTTTTGTAAAGAATTATTTATAAAACAGAATTATGCCTTCCACTCAATGCATCTTTTTGAATGGGATGGTTTTATAACAAAAGTATTACAAATCTAAAGAAAAGAGATTTATTTCACTATTATACTAAGCAGCAAATCACAAAGAAAAAATTACAGAAAAATGTTTTAGTAAAATGGGTTTAATTTTTAAACAAATGCATTCAATATTTCACATTGCTAAATCCCATCTTCATGGAGGAAATTCCACCCAGAGTTCAGTTTCAAAAACTGTGTTGCCTATTTGGCTTCATAACTCTTTTACGACAACACAAGGTTAACTGGGTAAAATGCTGTAGCTTGCATTACACAAAAGGTCCCATTGGATGAGGGGTTTTCCCCTCTTACCAGGCTGGCAGTGCTTTGTTAGAAGCTGTTGATGACTCCCTTCACTTCTCAGAATTAGGCACACATTATAAGAACCTGTGTTACTAAACCTATGTTACTAAAGGGCAGTAATAAATACTTCACATTAGTATCAAAATTATTCAAGGAAAGAATAACTGTGATTTGCTGTCATAACATTCAGTACCTCAGAAAACCTGTGAATTTCACCCCTCCTCCGAGGTTCATACTTACTAGAGCTGAAAACAGACCTGCAGATCTAACATTTCTTCTTCATGTTACTATTGCTTTTCATCTCAAAGCTTCAAGAAGAGTTCTTGACAGTAGCTTTTACAGTCAGGGACTTGTAAATAACTGCTTTTGCCTCAGTGTGGTATCACAGATAAGTCTGGGCAGCAGAATTTTGGAGTCCCAGTCCCCAGATTCTGTGATGGCTAAGGGATCTAGTAGATGACCATGTAAGTTTGCAAGAAAATTTATTTGGGTGATACAAACCAAGGATTGCCATTAAAAAAATCTTACCAATAGAAGCTCTTATTGTTGTTATATCATAGGTTTCCAACGAGAAGATAACCTCCTCTATTGCCTGAATCCCCTCTTCAGTATTAAGTATTACTTCATGATGTTCACTGCCTATATGTGCTGCCACCTGTTTGCAAAAGGTCAAAATAATGCATCACTTTTCAACTAAAATGTTTTATAAACATACATTGTGTTTAAAGCAAACACATTCAGTGACAGCACCAGCTCTGTTCTACAACAATGAAAATTATGACATTAGGCCAAGAAAAGACATTACTTAGCAGACCTTTGACTTGCAGTGGTATGTTCACCAGAGAGAACAGTCTCCTTAATTACAGTGTTCAAATCATGATTGCAACAGACCATCCAGCTGCTTGCCTAAAACGTTAACAGAATCTGTAGAGGCTTTAAATATTCCAGATATCTTCCCTCAAGAGAAAAAAATGCACAAAAGTCAAGAAAGCCTGCACAGTACCCTAGATGTGAAACGGTTTGTACAAAACTGTTAATTCAGCAAACAGATAATTAATACTTACAATATTTAACATATACACAAATGCCTTGGTTTAGGAACCCACCCTAAAACCCAGAGGCAGAATTGAGACAAGTCCAGAGTACTATCCTTTTGACAACAATGCAAGGGGACTGTCACGAAAGTCTTCCAAATGCAAGAGAAAACAGGTGAGGCTCCAGCTGCCCCTTTTGTAAGATTAAGCAGCAAGTGGTGTACTCAACGACTTACTGCAAACTGCTTTACATCATAGCAGCAAATGAATTTTCAGTGTTACTACTAATGCCATACCATGAAGTTAGCACCATTAATATGCACTGTTCAGCATTTTCAGTAGCTCAGAACAAACTGAAAGCAATGCTCAAGATACCTTTCTGGCAGCAAGTAAGTCAGGACTGTTTTCCATTCCAATTGCAAAGGTTTGTAATGGATAATTGATGTTGATTTCTTTCATCAGTTTCAGAAGAACAGCTGCAACCAAGCTGGAATCTAAGCCCCCTGCCAACAAAACAAATTATCTGATTAGGTGTTTGAATGATGTTTTGCTTTCCCCTTAAGGAATCTAGGTACTGGAATCCTCTGAGTGGGTTTCATTTTTAAGCTGTGTGAACACAGGGTACTTCTCATACAAGTGCATATTTACCTCTGCTTAATAAAAGAATCAGGCAACATCTTTAGTGGAACATCTTCAGTAATAGTTATTAGTACTTTTGGTGTCAGAAGCATCAGTGGAACTCCTTATTTACGATAAACAGAAAGTGAACACATTGCAGCACTAGAGAATATGCCCCTTTTCAACTCTGGGGATTTATTCTCCATTTTAAAATCACTCCCTAGCTTCCTTTAACCTACACGTTTGACAATCAACTGATAGACTATGGAGTTTTTGTTTGTTGTAAGTAAAAGAACAGAATGCTTAGTGTAAGGGTTCTACTCTTCTTCAGTCATTCTTTTTTTTCCTCCTCTTCTTTCTAGAGGAGAGCGAAAGGATTTAAGAGTTTGGATAACAAGCAGAAAATAAAACCAAGAGATGCACAAGCTGCCTATATGTACTCCAAGGATCCACCTTCTTATTATCATGAGCTAGTTCTGCTAATCCTTGGCTAGTTCTACTTGCTGCTCTCCTAGAAAGTACTAAGCTAAGTACTAAGTAAAACACAGTACCTGTGATTTGTACAAAACCCTCTTCTCTTTGTTTCCTGTAGTCTGAGTATGTTTTTTCAGCTAATTGCATTAGCATCAATTCCCACCCTGACCCCCTTTGTGGACATGCTATCTTGTAGAAAAAAAAATATTTCCTGCTGAAATTACATGCAAATTCTGAGGAAAGGAGCACAGAAAACAGAGTGCTCCGGATGCGGAAATCAGGAAAATAAAAGCCCAGGTTTCCACTGTGACATTGAAGAATTTTCTCTGTGATTAGAAAAAAAAGCAATTCTCAGTGATGTTCCAAGCATACTCAAAATTATGAGGCACTGAGACACTCTGGTATTATTTATACCAGCAAGGGCATTTAGTTTTGCTGCTTCCTGCATGTGCATCTGAGGAGCTGCTGACTGCCTTCTAATTTGATATTTGAAATTTGGGGGGGGAGTGGGGGGGTGGCTGGTTTACTGATTTTTTTTACCAAAACTGAGATATACCAACTCTATATATCTTCCTGTTTAATCTATCTTCTTCCTACTTTTTATGATTGCATAGTAAAGAAATGGTCCAGCAGTATCTCCTGGTCAGTTCTCTCTCATTCAGATGCACATTTAATAGGGTTCATGACAAATGGGTGTAAATACTGTTGCTCAGTGAATGCATGAAAAGGATACCAGAACTCTAACCACAAGTCCCAAGTGCCACACAAACACAGGAATTAAGGTGTCAGACCCATGGTTACAGAGCCTTACTTCTGTAAAGTACCTCTGTAACACTGAACCATCAGATCATAACAGTGATTGGCTAAGTCAGTGAACAACTTTCTGTACCACAAGCTATTACCTTATCTGCAAAAGAGTGTAGAAAATAATTTTGGTCCAGATGGTCTCCTGTAATATGGTATATTAAGGAAGTTTAGGATGGAGACTAAAGCAAAGCTGGAAAGTAAGAATTCTCCTGCTTCTGAAACATGCCAAAGCTTTCTCCTAGGTTCAACCTGTGCAGTCAATATAATAATTACATTTTCTTTTTAGACCAAGCTAAACATAGATCTCATGTATTTAAGAATACATTGAGTGATTTTCAATAGGAATGCTACGTTTATTTGTCTTATTTAAAAATTCTTATTGTATCAGTAAGTCAAGATCCCAGCCAAGCGTAAACTTATAAAGCATAAGACTTTCAAGATACTTGTAAACTGGAAAATTTTATTTCAAACTAAGAAGTTCCCTGTTGCCTGTTCTAAAAAGCATATGAAGATTCAGATTACTCCAGGTACACTGCAGCAGAACAGCCTTTCCTTTAACTAGGAGAGGATGGGCAAAAGAGAGAGAAGGTACAGAATCACTGTGGTTCTTGCTACTTACCTGACAGAAGACAACCAATCCTTCTGTGAGCCATCAAACGTTTTCTAACAGCATTTTCAAAGAGAATACGGATGTTGCTTTTCACTGTTTCAAGGTCAAAACCTGCTCAGAAAAAAAGAAAAGAGAAGGGCAAAAAATGTCCAAAAGTGTTACTTAGACTTTGCTGGATTATGCTAATTAGGAAACAAAGCTATTTGTCAGAATCTCCTCTGATAACAAGGACACTCAAGTCCATCTTTGTACAAGACTGCCTAAAAGAACAATTCTAAAGCTCATTTAAAAGGTTCTTACAGATTTGGGGTTTTTTTTCTGAAATAGTACTTTTTAAACCAATCAATACAAATTTTACATCCAAAGATTACGATTTTTCACTTTTAAATCAGAGTAAGTAGCAAAATCTTTACTGTACTACCTGAAGGCAGAGCTTCCACTGTATCACATGCAACATGGAGTGGTTCATCTTTACAACTATGAAACTTTACTAATTCCACTGATGCAACCTTGCCAGAGGGTTTTAAGTCCAACACTTCATAATGACCCGGAAGAAATGGTTCCACTTTAGAACATAAGGATGTTGAATGCTTTAAGTTGATAAGTCCTACACAAAATGGGAAAAAAGAAAAATGTCAGAGTTTTTGACTTAAAGTTATACCTCACTCAACAGCCTCTCTACTAAAATTATACACAAATATTTTCTCCAGATCCTAAATCCAGTATTAAGAAAATATCCTTTTGAGTCACCATCAGTCCTGGCCAGAGCATGATTGTGCTTCTGGCAGGATGTACACATAGATCTGAGCCATCTCAAGCTGAGGCAGATAGCAGAAAAAGCAAACCAGCAAGTTTTACTAATTGGCAAGTAGCAATTTATCCCTGTGAACACCGGGAAGAGCACTTTTCTAACTGACTACATTATGGCCAGGTCGAAGTATAATATGCTTACAAGAATTTGAATGACAATTATTAATTAATTTTGTGCTTAAAATTAAGTTAGTCAAGCTAACAAGGGGTTTGCAATAAAACAACATCACTGCAGTGATTGCTTAATTGACATATATTTGGTGATTTTAAAACTCATTGGTTCTAGACTTATCTACTCCACTGCTATTGAATGCCAGGTATAACACTTGTAGCCAAACCTCACTTCCATTCCCCATGTGAAAGAGGGTGTTTTGCACATGCTGGTCACCTGGATGCCCCTTGAGGACATCCTCAAAAGGGAGAATGAATTGCTGTTAGAGAGGGACTAGCAATTCACTGTGATTGTTATAGGACACAGTCTCCAAAACATTCAGTTCTCTTCTTCCTTCACAAGCAACAGAAATGGTGCAGCTCCTAGTATTACTACATAGTACTATTAGAAGAGCCAACCTATATTGGAGTCTGATAATAAAATAGATACACAATAAATGGGAGAGAAATAATCATGAAAGTCAATTTTAGCCATGAAAGTGCATTTTAGGCAGTAAACTCACATTTGACATTCTTTGGACTTGTTTATGATCCCACCAACACTAGAAATAATTACTTTAAAAGAGAGAGCAGTGATGTGTCATCTCAAAGAAAAAAAATCATCATCAAATAAAGTAAGTGATTCTGGGAAATTACCCAATGCTGCAGTAAATTTCAGTGGGGTTTCAAAATTCCTGGCTTTTACAGATTAGCAGTTCTTGTGGTATAATTACCTAGTTTGCTACATAACACCAAGACCAAAGTCTAATATAATTTATTGTAAAATAAGCCTAGTCTAAGTCAATAGACTATATTTAACTTTGGCCTAACATAAAACATCTTGAATTCAATACTGCTGTGACTCCAGCAAACAAAAAATTCTAGTTAAATAAGCAAGTTATTTTAGAGATATTACGGAAAATAAAATACCTTGGATATTTTAATTTTAATGATGTGTAGTTCTGATATTACTAAATATATCTCATTCACTACTGAACTTGCAGTTCATTTTCTGTTCACTCTAAGAAGAAAGCCCAACAAAGAAGTTAGTCTCCAACAGAAATAACTAAGATTATTTAGGCACTAAACACAACTGGCTTTACCTTTTGCCTCAGAACAGACACCCAAAAATCCATCATCAGTCAGCACCTTGAACAGTGGTCTGACTCCATAGGTATCTCTCGCCAGAAACACTTTTCTGTTTGCAGTGTCCAGAAGGATGAAAGCAAATACACCATCCAGCATGGATGCTGTTTGTTCTATTCCTCCTCTGTTGTACAGATGAAGGATAACCTCACCATCCACTAATGTTTGAAAGTCAAATCCAAATTGCTTCTGCAGCTAAGAAAAAAATATAAAGAAAAACATAAATGAGCATTTGCAAACATTGGCTGCTTAGTAATTGTTTCATAAGAATAATCTTGTATGTAAAATCACAGTTTAATGTTACATAAATATTTCTACCAAAGAAGGAAATTATATTTTGTGTTCAAAGTTTTACTTGGTTTGCATGGCCAGGCACTGGTAGTAGAGGGGCTACAAGGGTGGCTTCTGTGAGAAGCTGCCAGAAGATTTCCATGTGTCTGGCAGAGCCAAAGTCAGGTGGCTCTAGGACAGACCTGTCACAGGCCAAGGCTGAGTCAATATTTAAGAATACAGAAAAGTTATTGTGCAGATATAATTGTGGCCAGAGAAGAGTGGGGTGAGGCTATGCAGAGGGGGATGGCCCTGCAGACACCAAGGTCTGTGGAGAAGGAAGAGCAGGAGATGCTCCAGGTGCCAGAGCTGGATTCCCCTGCAGTCCATGGCGCAGCCCATGGTGAAGCTGCTGTGTCCCACAGCCCTTGAGGGATCAGGGGGATGCAGAGATCCACTGCAGCCCATGGGAGACCCATGCTGGAACAGGCTCCTTGCAGGGACTGCAGACCTGTGCAGAGAGGAGCCCATGCTGGAGCAGGTCTCCTGGTAGGACTTGTGGGCCTGTGAAGGACCCATCCTGGAGCAGACTGTGGACAACTGTTGCTCTGGGACAGACTCATGCTGGAGAAGTTTGTGGAGGACTGTTTCCCGTGGGAGGGACCCCACACTGGAGCAGAGGAAGGAGTCTCCTTCAGCAGTGGAAGGAACATCATGTGATAAACTGACCATAACCCCCATTTCCTGTTTGGGGAGAAGAAGACGAAGCTTGAGGAGGAGGAAGGGAAGGTTTCTTTTTTCAAGGTTTATTTTACTTCTCATTACCCTGCTCTGATTTTGTAATAAATTCAATTTAATTTCATTTCCCCAAATTCAGTCTGTTTGACCCATGACAGTATTTGGTGAGTGATCTCCCTTATCTCAGCTCATGAAACTTATAATTGTATTTTCTCTCCCCTGTCCACTTGCTGGAGGGAAGCTTTGGCAGGTGCCTGGCATCCAGCCAGGGGGAACCCACTACAAAAATTTTACCCACTATCATCTCTTAGGCAATGAGATTGACAATGAAGTCTTAAGCATTTCAGGTTAAGATCAGTTTTCAGGGATACACTTCTATCTGAGGATATCAAACTGCAAACCCATGACTCTGGTCTTCAGAAGCACTAGCCAGCCACTGTTTAAAAAAAACACCAAACAACTCAAAATACATAGACACATGCAACATCTCTGCAAAGTACTTTGAAAATAATCTTTGGTTTACTTATGCAGTCACTGCAATTCCTCTGCTTTTTCTACACAGAGAATTTCCTTCTGTCTAATCTTCCTCCATTCCTCAAACTAGCCTTTTCACTCAGTCTGTGCATATAAAATGGAGGAGGAAGAAATTAGCTGTCAGACTTAAGTAAGACCAAATATCCTTCATGTTCTTCTGGTGCTACTCTTAAAAGTCCTTTCAAAACATACAAAACAGAGGAAAAGAGAGGGTTTCACTAGAAATCTAACAAGCCAAGAAACCAATGCTTTAATATTTAAGTTCTTTGAATTTAATTCTTACTTATGGGGCAGTCCTAGATCAAATTGAGTGAATGTTAAAATAAGTAAGTCATTACCCTGACAAAGGCACCTATTTCACCAATGATCCTTTCTTAGGTAGATTTCAGCCACAAGCTTGAAAGAAAAATCTCATTATAAAGAAAGAGGATATATAATGTAGTGACAACAACCAACCAAATTCCTGTAGATGGCAATGCAAGTGTTGCACAGTTAAGGTCCCCTTAGGACTGTGTGTAACATGATTGAGAATAATCTTCACTGCTTTCAACAGCAGAAAAACCACAGTGCAAAACACTGCAAGTAATACAAACTGTTGGTACATTTCACATGTACTGAAGGACAAAGTCTCTCCCTTCAAACAGCCAGATACTTGAAGACTAGGAAAAAAAGTTAAATCTCCTGCCTATTCAGTCAAAATCCCAATTTTGTTACTGATGTCACTAACGTGACTGACAGCAGCCTGACGTGACTTAAAAAATGTGATGTTAGAAATGCTATAACATTAACATTAGTAAGGCTATAATATCTCAGATTATTCACACATTTCTGATGCTACTACGCTCAGTATGTGATACATTTTACACATTCATTCAGCATGATTCAGAATCAGACACAATTTTAAGCTGCTTTATACATCAAATTTGGATGACCTGAATCATCTTGCCAATAACAGACAACATGGACATCTTAGCACAGGGACTGAGGAACACTGACAGTGTTCAGCATCAGCATCACATCAGGGACATTTGGAAACTTTAGGAACTAGAGTTGCTGCTTGTATTGTGCTTAAGAGACTTAGGTGGCTCTCTAAAACCCCTCAAAAAACCTGACTGCTGCAGACACCTAAGGACCTCTGTGGGGTACTGGAAACATCTTCCTAAGGGTTATTGTTTTTATACAAATATATAAGCATGCATGCTATGCATCCCTATAGCTTAAGTGACATATCACATCTAGATTGAGATGCAATAATAAAAATGCAATACTCAACAACTTGGGAGAATGATGACCCAAAACAACTGAAGGCAAGACAGGCTAAAAGCATTTGTATTATGAAGAGAAGGGGAGAAAGAGGCTTGGAATTCTTCTCTGCAAGAGATAATGAAGAGTGTCTTAACTTTCAGCTGAACAAACCCCGTGGTACAAATATTTATTGCCCTTCTTGTCAATTAAAAAGTGATTTTTCACTATTAAAGTATATTGCTAAATAAGCTACCAGATTCCCATCTCATTGAGATGATTTACTTCCTTTTAAATACCAGTTTTTTGAAAACTTTCACTTTTTTTTCTGATATTCTAGTCCAAGACATTTTAAAGACATTCTGAATATCCACTAGATTTGAAATAAAATTTAAAATATAAAAATTAATTGCCTTATCACGTATGTAACACTTACCTGTTTGAAATTGTAGATTTCTCCATTGTAACACAGCCACAGGTATGGGAATTTCTTCACTCGGATAGGCTGCATGCCATATAACTGATCAACAACTGCCAGGCGGTGGAAACCAAAACAACAGTTGGTGAAGCCATTGACGTTCTCAAAACGAAATGCATCAGGACCTCTGTGTGCTATCTTCATGGCACTTAGACACTGCACAGAAAGGCATTCATCGCTCCCAAACAGGGCCCAGATGCCACACATTGTGAGGCTCTTGTTCTACCTGCACGCAGAGAACCTGTTCAATAGAGACATGAACACTGTAAGCAAGAGCTGACTCTGCATTGGGCCTGGCTGAGAGGGATTTCATTCTCCCCTCAGCAGCCCTCACAGTGCTGTTTTGTGTTGGTATCACAGCAGTGTTTTGGCTACTGCTGACCAGTGCTCACACAGCATCAATGCAAACCAACATTTCCTCCTAACCAGAAGGCTGGGAGCAGGCAAGATCTTGGAAGTCAATGTAGCCAGGACAGCTGACCTAAACTATCCAAAGGGATATTCCATATCTGATGTCTGCCCAGATAAAAAAATGTAAGGGGAAGGAGGATAAAGGCAGAGCAGCTACTATGTGTGTTAAAGCCCTGCTTCTCAGGAAGTGGCTGGACATTGTTTGCTGATGGGGATGAGAGAATAAAACCCTTTGTTTTTTACCCTTTGTTTTTTACCCTTTGCTTGTGCATGATCTTCACTTTTCCTTAAAAGTAAACTGCCTTTATCTCAACCCACAAGGGGTTTTTTTTTATTTTCATCATATTTTCTTGTCCCTCACTCCATCCTGCTGAAGAGTGATAGTGTGCCTTGGGGAGTATCTGACATCCAGCCAAGGTCAACCCACCACACACCTACAAACCATAAATAACAGATGAAGGCTGTTAATTCCTTAACTATCAAGAGGACCGATAAAAATAATAGCATACTTTACTAACATAAAGTAAACCACTGGGTTGCTCAAAGTATGATAAGCAAATTTTAGCCAGCTAGAAATTAGGTTTAAGTTTTACCTTTAGATACAGCAAAGCTGTCTATGATTATTTTTTTTTTTTTTAAATACAGAGCACGAATAGACAAATCATTACTGGTCAGAGTAAGATATGTTGAAGTAACATCATCTGAGCAGAAACATTAAACATCCTTTCGTTTGTCACCTTTACATTCAAAGGGGGTTTACAACAAAGAGGGGTGCTCCTTAGCAAGACCTATAGCGACAGGACAAGGGGGAAGTGTTTCGAACCCAAGGAGCATGGGTTTAGACTGGAGTTCCCCGCCACGGCACTGGGCGTTCCCGTCAGCAGCGTGGCGGGCCCAGACGGCAAAGGTTGGAGGGAGCAGGGCTGTTGCGGTGCCATGCTCCCCCCAGCACGCTGCCGCAGCCCCGCTGTCTCTGGAGATGCACAAAGGCCTTGTAGCTCTCTGAACCCTAACCCTAACAGTGCAGATTAACCCTAACAGCGACCTCCAGATCAAGTGATGTCGCTGGAGACATCAGCCCAAGGCGGCCATTAGGGTTAAGGTTCAGAGAGCCACAAAGCCTACAGCTGCGGGACCCTGGCGATGCAAAAGGCGTGCCAAGGGGAGCACGGCACTGCAGCAACACTGCTCGCCCTCCGAGACCCGTCCCATCTGGACATGCGATGGCGCTGCGGACTTCAGCCCTGGCACATGGACCTGGGCTTTCCCACCACCGGGAGCGTCCTCCTGGTAACCCGCGGTCCCTGAGCGACCGCGGGTAGCCGGGGCAGGTTCCCTCTGCGCGCACCCGCTCCCTTCGGGCCCTTCCACACGGCCGCCCCTTCCTCCGGCGGCTGCGGCACATCTCGGGCCCGCCGCTCCCTCGCCAGCCAGCGGCAGGAGGCCGAGTGTCCCGGCAGCTCCCCCGGCCCGCAGCCCCTCCGGCCGGCCCTGCCCGGCGCGGCCCCGGGCCGCCCCCGCCCCGCTGCCTTACCCGGTGCAGCCGCCGGCGCACGGAGAGCCGCCGTCCGCACCGCGCCGGCCGATGGAAGAGGCGGCCCCGTCGGCTGCGGCTCCGCCCCCGCCGGCAGCTGCTGTTGAAACGCGCCGCGAAGTTTCATCATGCGCCTCCTCGTCCTGCCCTGCCCTGCCCGCCGGCGGGGCGCGGGCGGTAGGGCCTGGGCCCACAGCTGGGCCCGTATCTCCGTCTGCAGCTGGGCAGGAGCTCGCAGGCCGAGCAGCGCCGGCTCCGGCACCTCCCCCGGCCGCTGTGAGGAAGGCGAGGGCCGGCAGGCACCGCTGAGGCGTCGTGGGCTCAGGCGGGCGATTTGTAGCTATCAGAAATTTAGACCCTGCAGGTGTGCTCCGATCCCTGCCTTGTGTAATGTCCAGGGAAAAGAGCTAAGGCGTTGTCCTAGAGCTGCTTAATTTGGTTTGGGAAAGGCGAGCACATACAAAGCTGACACCTTTGGAAGCATTGGCCGAGGATGTAAGATTTTTCAGGGCAAAACTAAGTTCTGAATCATAGACAGGATAGGTAAAAGAGGATTTTGGTGTTTACCTGAACTTCGTTGTTGGACAGTTATGCCTATTTGTCTTTGAGAGTGCTAAAGTAAATGAAATTCAACTCTGACTATTAGGATGTGAAGTCGTAAATATAAACTCTAATTCTCCACGAATAATTCAAGAGAGCAATTAGTAATGCACGTGCAGTGTGCTTTCATAGCCAGCTTTAGTGAAGTAACTGTAAAACTACAGTACTGTGCATAAAGTTGTTCAGGTCATGCAGTTTGTCAGCAGTAAGTGTGATCTGTGTGTAGAATTTTAAAAGGGCCTTTAAGAAGCCATTAAAAGGATATTTTTAGGCTTCAGAAAGAAAAATGTGTTGAAGCATCCTGTGCATAAGAAGTGGACTCCAGTGCTGATCAGGAATAGATGTAGGATGTTTCTGTAGCACAGCTTCACCTGAACGCAGGCAGCCTTCACATGCCACGTGTGCAGTTCCCAGAGCTGTGCAGTGCCTGGAAGGGCAGGGTATAAGTGTGTACAATGGCACATGGGGTCACTGCTCATAGAAGAGAAATGGTGGTAGTGAGGAACATCTTATCTCTTGAATTTTTTTTTCCAGAGATCTAAATGTCACTTTGCATTTTGGAAAGCTACAAGAAGTAGTAGACAAACCTTGTACTAGCTTAGGTTGTTTTGGGGGGCTGTTTGTTTGTCAGAAGCTTTTGTAATCAGCCTTTCTTTACTGCTTCTTTTCTCCATGCAGAAGAGATTTTTGATGGGTCTACTTATGATCAAATTTTTGTCTGGGCACTTTCATTGATGGTTCCTAATTATTGAAGTCCTGGTTCATAACTAGATCTCATACAGTGCTTTATGATAGTCTCAAGCCGTTTGGTACAATAAAAATCTTTTAATGGAGAAACTAAGGGAGCTGAGAAGTGACTTGCAGAAAGTGGCTTGGTAAGGCTGGATAGACACATCCAGGGTAGAGCAAAACTTCTCAAATCCTGATTAAAGTCTGTATCTTAGGGTGCACTGGGTAATTTATCCTACCCTCTACTATCACTTCTAAAAACTGTGAATAACTGCTGCATTTAACTGTGTCTTGCATGTTTAATGCCCAATTTTAATGAAGTTGATGGTGTTATATATGGGACTATTGGCAGAAATACTACACACGTTTAGCACTGTTAGTGTTTGATAGTTGTACAAGCACAAGAAAAAACTGATATGTCCTTGGCCTTTTCTCTGCTATTGTCATTATAGTCTGCTTATATTAAGTCTCATTCTTCAATATCCAGTATTTTCTTTCAGCATATCTGCAGACAGCACTAGATGTAATTGCATCTCAGTTTCTCACCTACATTCTTCTCAAGTCACATCTTCCTTCTCAGTTTTCTCATTCCTGCAGACATCATGTGTAATGGCTTCTCCAAAGCATTGTCTTCTCCACTCTACTCCTCTAAAGTTGATTTTTCCTTAAATTTTTGTTGAACGAAATTTACCTTGCTTCTAGCTGGGTTGAGAGAAAAGGTTTGCATGTAAATATTGGGTGCCATTAGTAGCTAGGAGACTTTCTGCTTTGTGATATGTACCTGAGAATTACTGCTTGGCCACAGAATAAAACCATTTAATAATGGCTGTGAAACCCTGTAAGAAAGTTCCTGATTAATTAATTAGGAAGTGCTTGCATTAGTTTTGTTCCTAATCAGCTGAGATGAAAGGCTAAGAGGTTTCTTTAAAGGCAAGAGGTAAATGACTAAATAAAAGGCCAAAGTTAACAGCTAACCCAAAGCTAACAGGTAAGTGAATACAATGTAGAATGGTGCAGCTTCATGACTCACACTGAACCGATCACTGTCACCTCAGCTCTCAGTTGAGCATTGCTCATAAATGAAGTCTGTGTTCCTCATTTTGTCCTATTAAAGATGACTACCTTTGGTGCATCTGTTGAATGTGGTGCCATCAGCATGCTTGGAAGACTGGAAATAGCTAAGTTCTGTGAGGTTAATGAAATGTGTTTGGACAGGAGAGAGAACTGAGGGGAAGGGGAGAAGTGGAGGCTGTGATTAACAAAGGCAGATGGTGAAGGTTTTTTGCTTTCACAGCAATGGCTAACAAATTATCAACCTGTGGTACAGGGGGTTTTACAGGGCACAGTCTCCTGAAGATAGCCCTCATGAGAGGGCTTTTTGTATAAGAGAATACATTTCAGCTAGTTTTGTGATAATGGCTGTGCCAGCTCTCTAGTCCCATCCTTTGCTCTTACTGGAGCTATGCAAGAAAACAAGAGCTGAAGTGGAAAACAATGGCAAGACTCCAGTATTAGAGAAGGACTTTCCCTTTTTTGCCAGCATCCAATGCACATTCTCTGGAGTTTCTCAGGCAAGAATTCAACACCCTGTGCAGATGGTGAAAGTTGCCACAAGTGGATTCATGGAGCACGTTATTAAGATGGGCAGGACTGTAAAACACTAGAAATTCTATTTGTGTGTCTCAGCACAGCCTTACACCAGCCCTTTGCGCAGAAAGTACTAGAGAAGAGGCATTCTGCACCCTACCAGGCCACCTATGAGTCATGGGCTGTTTAAAATGCTTCACCACCAACAATTTGAAGAATAATAAAGATAATGCTGAAACAATTTCTAGGTTTGGAAAATTGAAGATTTTGGCTGTGGGAAGGAGAAGTAGGTATCTTGTCTACACTTTCAGGACTCCCTTTGCAACCAGTATCCATTTTTAGCTTGGACCAACTACTTGGACCAACTGCTCTTGATCTGGCCTTGAAAACATCCCAAATTGTAATAGCAAGACTTGGCTTTTCCTTCTCCTAACTTGTGTAGTAATGGAGGTGTGGGAATAGGCAATTCCAAGTTTCCAGATGCCTCAAACTATCCTTTTCTCAGCATTCAGTGAATGAATGTTTTCTAGGGCAGGGGCTTAGCTTGATAGCAGAAGGCTGTTCCTCCTAATGGAGCTCCACAGAAAGATCCATATACCGTGGTGGCACGGCAGGCCATTATATTGAGAGAGATCAGTGGTGGGCAGGGCTCAGGGAAAGGTGGAAATCAGTTCCTTCTCCCCAGTCATATGGGTTGACATAAACAATGTATCTCATACTTGGCTATCTTTTAAGTACAGAGGCTTGTTGGATAGGCGTACATCCACCCAGCAATAGCTGTAGCGAGGGGTGTTCTGCTAATACATGTGACATCTGAAATGCATGTTTGTATGTCAAGGATATGCACATGCAGAGAGCAAAGGCCTTTGCCTATATTGGTTTCTCTTCCCCAAGAGATAGTAACACTATGTGCTCTCAAAGTCACTGCTTGCACTCAAAATCTCAGGCAGAACCATACTTTAATTCCTGAGTAGAGAAAAAAATGAAAATAGAAACTGTCAAATTCAAAAGCTGTTTGAAGATCCATAGCTTGAAATAAGGTAGGCTCCTGTTTGTATTATTTAGTGTGGCTTTTACCCGGAGGGACTATATCACATGCCAGCAAGCTTGCAGCTTTTAAATAACTTATCGATCTAACAAAGCTCTTTGTTCCTATAATTTTGAATTTATTTATTTTTCCTTCTTTTCTTGTCTGTTCCTTTCCTTTTGAAGACATTTAAAGGACATACAGTCTACTTGTCTCTCCTCCAGACAAAATCTTTTTTCTCATAGTATAAAAAGGAGTTGTCTCTCCCACTGGGAGTTCCTATTGGTATAGTTTCTCTTATTTAATCCTTTTTCTTTTCTTCCTGGTTAATTATGTTAAGCTTCAAAACAAATAAGACTTGCCTTGACCTCGGACTTAGAGGTCACAGCACTACTGAGTGTTGAAAGAAAATCTTCTCTAGAGCTCGGGCATTCAGGACTTCAGTAAAGTACTAGGAAGGCATGGCTATGCAGCAGCAAGGGACAGCACAAAGTGAGGTGATTTGTTATTGCCTGCACAAAAGAATAAGCATTTTTCACCACTACTGCATCCTTTTTTTAACATCCCAGCCCTTCCATCATCCCCCGTGTTTCTTAGCACAGACAAGAAAGGGTTGTTGTAAGAGCTGTTGGCCATACAGTGCACATGGCAGGCACGGCATATGGCACACCAATGGCTCTATTGTCCAAGCCAGGACCACAGAGGAATGAAACATTGCTGACTTTAACTCAATAGTGGTCTTGGCTAATGAGAAAGAACCCAGTGTAATTTATCCTGGGGAGGGGGAGACAGGAACAAACCACAAAACCAAATATATATATAGATATATAGATATTTGTATGCTTTTTTTAACCACTTACAGAATAAGAAAAAAAAATAGCTGTCTGTTATTCACTCTGCAACATAAACCAACTTAATTCTCTAGAGTTCTTAGAACCATAATGGTAGAACTATTTTAAATTCTGGTTCTTTTTCATATAGTAGTAAAGATTAGGTGTCAGCTGAATTAGCATTTAAACTAACTCTTGTAGTCAATGCAGCAGGATTAACTGCAAATTACATTCTTCAGTTCACTTTTTCATTGTAATTTGCCCATTGTGAAATTTTGCTCTGTTCTATAGATGCTTTCTTTAATACACACAAGATTTCTTTTCACCTAGAAAGCAACTAAATTCAGCTTTAAGAGAGATGGTTAGCTGTTATAAAACTGTAACAGCTAAATTCATACTTGAACATATATAATTGAGTTTTAAAATACACTGATATATATTTTTTCACCTGGAATAAATGGGCATAATTTTATTAAAAAGTTATTTTGACAGCCTCCATTGTGCTGCTTTAGTCTTTTAAAGTCTATTTTATGTTATGATTATTTTTTTTCTGGAAGACAAAAAAATAGGGTTCAGTAAAATTTGCCAAAAAGGCACAATTATGTTTTCCTCAGTACAGTTAAGAACAATAAAAGAAGAATGATAACAGTTATTGGACACTGCATGAGATTTTTTTTTTGAAGAAAGTTAAATGGTCTTTGGTTTATAAAAGACTGAGAAACTATTCTAAAATCTATGACTGTAGGAGCTCTTTCTCATCACTAGGTCGAGCTATTACCTCAAAATGAGAAGCCATTGCCATGCTAGTACTGTTGTTACCAGAAATAGAGGTAACAACGACAACATATAGAGGTAGAAAAAATACAACAAAAGTCTGCAGTGGAGTAATTAGACTGGCTAATGTAACCTTTGCAGTGTGGAATATAAACATTTGCACTACCACTTACACTAAGTAAATTATTTCTGTAAAAGAAAAAAAAATTAATAATGAAAGCAATTTCCACCCATTTTCTCACAGAAGCACATACTAAAATAGAGTTCACAGTATATCTTACTAATTGGATTAAATCACCAGCACTGAACTCTTCAAAGGTTATATAGTTATTATAGCTACTTACTCTCACTTTTTACTAGTAATTGATTCTGAATTCTGTACAAAAGTAAACTTCCATTGTTACTGCTGTCATATAAACAGTAAAATCTAGTGTCTCTCCTCACAGTTTTTCCCTTGCTAGAAACTAACAACAGACTTCATAAAAAAACTTTATCTTTTTACATAGAAAGACAAGAAAGAGAAGTCTTCCTGATTCAAAACCAAAGAAAACCAATTCTCAAGACACTCAAATGCAGTATCCATTCAAAAGGATTAAAAGAATTAAATAATGAATGACTGCAAAGAAGAGTTAGTTCTCCATTCTAATTCTCACTGAACAATATCTCATCTCTCATTGTGGATGCCAGATAAGAATAGGTTTTCTAGTATAAATGCCAACATGTTTATTAAGCTTTTTTTTTTCCCAAAGAAAAGAAACCTGAGCCAACTAAAATCTTCTGTCAATTCTTATAGAAATACAGTTATATAAGAATTATACTTTATAGCGGCATTAATTTGACTCTTGTTTTAGTTGACAGCAACCCTCAGAACCTCTTTGCTTTTGCCAGGTACCAGATAGGCAAATGAAAGGATCTATCTGCAAGAGTTGGCTACTACTTAATCTGTTCTGAAATTTATCTCTTATTAGAGTTTTCTTGTCAGAGAATGTGTTATTTTATTGCTTGTAGGATTTGACAGAAAATATCTGCACTTGTCCTGGCTAACTTTTAAGTTATGTGCATATGTAAAAAAAAAAATGGAAAAACACTTATCTACACAGAAATATATCAGCAACAAGAATAAAGAGAGACACATATTTTTCTTAAGTGCTTAAAGGTTTGTGAAGCTATTTCTACAAATGAATCAGGGAAAATAAAATATGGGAGGCTAATTATTAACACACTCATTGGCATGACTTGTGTCCCTGCCAGGTAGTATTTCCTTCAGAAATCTCTGGGCAAGGTAATAAATAGTGCTTGCCAAGAGTTATTTCTAAAGATCCATATGGACAAAGCTGAAGTTTGGGTCCATCTAGGGGAATCCCAGCAGACTTCCTAACCAGTCAGTGTTCCCTTATGCCTTGCCTGCCCATCATGTTCCACAGCACTGGAAATGAGTGTCATTTTCTGAGTTTCATGATATGAAAATCATTCTGATGGGCTACAACACAGCTTTCAATTTACTTTGAACTAAAAAATTGTGAAATATCTCTGTCAAAGAATGGTCTCTGGTGCTGTTTCACCTATAGAAACACCATTGTAGCCCAGAGCATTTTAGGGCAGGATAAAAAGCAGGATAGAAACACTGTGGCAAGTGCTTTTCTTGCAGAGTCTCCAGAATGAGAGCCCTTACATTTTGTCTGGTATTTCCAATGAAAATACTAAGATACTTAATATTTTTTATTTTGATAATGAATAAATTCCCTTTACTTCAAACTTTTTAGAAGTGTTCTTTTGAATTTCACATTTTTATCAAGATCCAGTGATTACTTCCCTATTCTGCCACTTGAAATGTACAACCTGAGTTTTTGGCACACACTGAATACTAATCTACACTGAATACTAATCTGGAAGTTCACAATGGCTTTTTTAAAGTCAATTATTTGTTGCAAGGAGAGCTGGTTAGCAGGAACAGCAGTGTAGAGATTGTACAATTGTTTAAATGAAGACAGTACTTCTAACTTCACTGATCAGTAATGTGTGTTATTCCACTCCTGGTGGTTCTACTATTGTTAGTGCAAGAAACACATTGAGTAAAGTTCCATATCATAACAGGATATCAGACTTTCAGCCAGTTGGTGTTCTTACTTGTAAAAGGAAAGTGGGGTGATACACTCCTACTTTTTTATTATATTAAAATACACTGTATGTCACACAGTAATCTTACCACAGTAAATAATTTAATTTGCAGCTCCCTGTATGGTTCTCACTGTTCCAGGACACCCCAGCACCAAATTAGTCTGTCCTGCCCCAAGTCAAGTGGGCAAAGGTGTGGTGGTAAATTGAAACTCTATTTAGTTTTCTAAAGGCCTTTGTTCTGTTCTAGGAATTAGGGTTGGTATGTGTAATTCTCAAGCTTGATCTGGTCGAGTGTGCTTGCAACTACAACTTGTGGGTTCATAAATGGGCACAGAATGGATAATAGGTTTTTTAGAGAATAATGGCCTTTAGTGAGATATTTTATAAACAATATTAAACAAGTAAGGCATTCAATTTAATCTGGCTGTCTGATCAAATAGGAGTGAAAAGAAAACACAAAAGTAGCTTTCAATCAAACTACTTATATAATAATTTTCATGGTCTTGCCAATGACCTGTAAAAGCAATGGCATAAATGGACTCAATGTAAGACCATTGAAAATTAAACAAAATGTAAAGAAAACATCATTCCTAACAGCCATTAGCTTGTATAAAGCTATCTACAGAAGGCTATCAGTTTCACCCCAGATATTTATCAGATACCAATTATATATTTAAATATGTCTGTAGTCAATGACTTGCCAAACTGCAGATCCTCACAGCAGCTGTTGCAGTTTGCCTTCTGCCTTAATTTTGTGTGAGCCTTCCTATCTAGAAGCCTGTGCTTCCAGACTCCCATGCATGGAATTGGGGGTCTTGAGAGCAGTAGCTGATCTCTGAATGGGCTTTTCTGGAAGGTCTGTACTCCAGAGTGCTCTCCAGAGGGTGTAAGCATTGAAATGCCCAGGCAATTATCTCACAGAGACCTCCAAAGTGATGAGCAGAGGGATTAAGGGCCTGCTACTCTGCTCTTGCCCTGCTCGAAACAATCTTTATGTTGAATATGGCTGGCTCTCCTAAGGTAGGGAATTATCTCATTCTTTGTATTTACCAGTTTGAAGACCAAAGTGATTGATTCCTTTTTAAATTAAACTACTAGAAATTTAATTTCTCTTTCACTTGTTCCCAGTCACATGTGCCTTCTGGTAACTGGTGTGAATCTCCATGCCATATTACTGTGATACGACTGTGTCCCCCAACACTGCTGGGCTTTCTCAGCAGCAGAGGAGAATTTCCCATAGTATATAGAAATATATAGTACAGATATAGTATATAGAAGTATATAGTACATTTATATAGAAAGGGACTGTGGTCAAGTTGATTTGCATGTCATGGAAGCAAGACAGAGCACCAGGCTGCTCCCCCCTTCTGCCTCTGGCTTTTCCCTGGACCACCCACCCAGAGGCAGTGTGTTGAGCAAAGCAGCGCTGCACAGAAGTGTTTGCTACCATTACACATGCAAGAAAGTCTCTTGGAGGGGCCTGTTTCCCTACCCTGAATTGTCAGAGATTACTGCTAGAGAGTTGTAAGAGACACAGCTCATCCCTCCCTGAGTGAAAAAAAAAACAAAACCAAAAAAACCTGCTTGTATGTGTGGTATGTAAATATCTTCATAAAATATTAAACAGCAATTACAACATGGCCAAACCAGTCAAATTTTTTAAAGCAAACTTTTTGTACCAATATTAATAGTCAAGATGTGGCTTTCATTAAGTTAGAGCACATTCTACCTTCTCTGAAATTTCCTTTTCAAACTACCCTAACAGAATGAAACAGCTCAATGAACATGTCAGTTTGAAAAAGTGTAGCACTGCATGCATAAATTTATGGGTGTGTAATACACATGGCCACAGCCCTTGATAGAAGAACTCCTGTAATGCAAGACCAGGCTTTAAAGTTCACCAGGCAAAACTGAAGTCTCATATTCAACTCAGACATGCTGTATTATCTGTAATATAAAACAGTTTGAAAACTTCACTTTATCTATTCTGGAAATTTAAAGCATGCACTGGACATGGGATGGACAGTAATTCTATCCAAATTTGGTGGGGGTTAAAAAAGGGAAACAAGAAAATAGACACATACTCTTTCTTTTTGTTTGTTCTACAGCCTTTGCAATTTCCATTGTCTGTGTTATTTTTTATTGTAGATTTTCTTAATGCCAATCAAACTTCTGCTCTACAAGGAGCCTGCCCTTTCTTATAATGAAACTGGTTCAAGAAGATACTATTCACCAAGTTGCTTGTAATTTTTATTAAAGGGGCTAGCAGAGTGGGATGGGGCAGGAATGAGAAACTATGACCCAGAGTAACGTGGGACATGAGGGTTTCCTAAATTGGTACATCTCCTGAATGACTCAAGGCCACACTTCAAGTGCTGGGTCCCTTACTTCAGGAAAGGCATTGGGGTGCTAGAGCATGCCCAGAAAAGAACAATGGAGCTGATGAACAGTCTGTAGAAAGTCATATGAGGAGCAGCAGAGAGATCTGGGTGTGTTTAGGCTGGAGAAAAAAAGGCTCTGGGGAGACCTTATCACTCTCTACAGCTGCCTGAAAGGAGGATGAAGCCAGGGGAGGGCCATGCTCTTCTCCCAGGCAACCAGTGAGAGGACAAGAAGAAGTGGCCTCAAGCTGCACACGGGGAGGTTCAGATTGGACATCAGGCAGAATTTCTTTCATGGAAAGGGTTGTTAAACATTGGAATGGACTGCCCAGGGAGGTATGGAGTCATTGTCACCAGAGGTGTTCAAGAAATGACCAGATGTGGCACTTAGTGCCATGGTCTAGTTGACAAGGTGATGTTCAGTCATAGGTCAGACTCAGTGATCTTGGAGGTTTTTTTCTAACCTAAATGGTTCTGTGATTCTGTGTGACCCATCATCCAGAGAAAAACAAGTAAAAGCAGACATGAAAATGGAAATGAAAGGGCACACCTCTGAGGTAATTGTTTTGGGGAGAGGGGAGACAGAAAAAAATTACACAGATTTACAGCCATGATGAGGGAAACCTATAGTTTGGACTGAACCCATGGGCAGGCTGGAGGAAGGATGGAGGAGGGAAAATCAAAAACAGCGTGTGCAGTGACCTCCATTTACAGAAACACTAGTGGCCCTCAGCATGGACCAGTTCTTCTCCGCACGTACCTGCTCCCAGTAGTGAAAAAAGCAACACACCAAACACACCACAACACAAACCCTCTATTAACTGCAAATCTCCATTATCTATCCAGTGCTTGCAAAATGCTATTTTTCAGTTACAGAATAAGGAAAAACACCTTCCAAATCTATAATTCCTCTTATTTAATATGCCTTTTTCCTAAGGAAATCACCGACAGATAAACGTCAAGAGCTGTTGGAAAGGTAGGCAGCGTTAGCACAGGGAGATGAGAAGCGATTGCAGAGGGCTCGGTATCCTAGCAACACCCCTTGCAGTTGCCTAATGGTATTTTGGAAGAGCAGCGGCTCCAGACCGGCTGAAGTGAGGGAAATGAGGAGTTGGAGCGCAGCGGAGCTCCGCAGCCCGGCCTGAGCTCCCGGCACTGCCGCTTCCAGGCAGGACCAGGCAGGCGAGAGCGAGGTAACGCGGTGGAAGGGCGGGTAGACAGCGCTGCCCGGGGCATTTCCCCGCTGGCCGTGCCCGCGGAGGCACCGCCGGAGCGCCGCGCCGCTTACCGACTGCTGGGAGCTCCGGGGAGCTGCCGCTCTGCGCTCCTCAGTCCCTCCCGCGCCCTCCCCTGCCCCCCGGGACATTTTCATCCCCGCATTCCTCGAAGTCCGGGCCGAGCCTCCGCGAGCGGCAGACAGGCCGGCCGCCCGGCCACCGCTCTCGCGCTGCGTCTTCGGCCTGGGGCGCCCGCCCTCGCCCACCGCCGCTCGCCGGGGGCCGCGGGCGCTACTCGCGGCCTGGCCCGGCGACGTGGCCGCGCTGCCAGCGGATGGGGAGGAAGGGGCGGGTTCCCGTGACCGCGGTGCGCAGGGGGGACGGGGCGGGCGGGAGCGCCGCGCTTCTCCCGCGGCGGGAGCGGACGCACGCGCTGCCACGCGGCAGAGCCGCCGCCGCGGCGGGAGCGGGGTTAATCCCGCGCGTGGCGGGACACTCCCGCCCCCG